>PVJA010016212.1:11377-26912 GCA_004027025.1 Myocastor coypus | reverse complement strand
CGCAAGCAACGGAGGAATAGCAATGCTGGCGAAACCAAACAGTCCAAGAGATTCTCTCCCCTTCCCCTCAGTTCATGCTACAAGCTCCTCCAAGACCACGTGTACTCGTACTAAAAACGCAACCCCCCCATTTCCTGTTCCAGAAGCTGGGGAGGGAAGTGTCACGCATACTTATGCTCGTCTACCTCCTGGAGATGGCCATTGCCCTCACGCACTCCATCTACATGTGTGGCAGTTTGGTAAGTGCCTTCTCCGGAAGATGAAGCGCTCTGGTGTCCAGTAAGCTCATCACAAGGAGGTGGGGTGCGCTGGGCGTTACCGTTTGGGAATGAGAAGGATGCGGCGCACAGTGATTGGTACTTCTTCCTGTAGTGTATAAATAGAAAACATAAAACTAATACCTGAAACTATAAATTTTAAATTACAGATTAAAAATGAATGTTCTGGGGCTGGGGAGATAGCTCCATGGCACAGCAGGTGCATGCCTGGCAAGTGCAAGGTCATCAGTTTGAACCCTGGTCCTGCCAAAAAAAAAAAAAAAAAAAAAAGAATGTTCTCATACATCCAAATCTACACAAAGAAGACATTCAACAGGGTTTATTTTGTTTTGTTTTGTTTTGTTTTTGGTACCAGGGATCGAACTTGGCACCTTGCACTTTCCAGGCAGGCACTTATGCCATGAACTATCTCCCCACCCTTCTTTTTTTTTTTTAATAAATTTTTTATTTTATTTATTTTTTTCTTGTTTCAGAACCTTTGTTTGTTTATTCACACATTTTTATGGTTGGCTCAGCCTGCCCCGAGGTCAGGGCTGGCGCAGCATGTGTTGCCAGGGATCGAACCGCGGTCCCTGAAGCCGCCCAAGCTTTCCCAAGCAGGTGCTTTAGACCACTGAGCCATCCCGCTGGACCCATCCCCACCCTTCTTTTCCACTGTTACCTGTCTGACCATAGTCACAATATTTTGTCATGTGCATTTTTTTGCAGCTATCTTAAGCATCTTCCCATTGCAAAACATATCTAAACAATGCCTTTGGATAATTTCATTGTATTTCTTAGTATTTAATATTCCCTTCTTATTGCATGTTTAGCTTTTTTCCAGATTTTTTTCAAATTATTAGCAATTGGAGCCGGGCGTGGTGGCGCACGCCTGTAATCCCAGCACTCGGGAGGCTGAGGCAGGAGGATCAGTGTGAGTTCGAGACCAGCCTGGGCTACAAAAGTGAGCTCAAGGCCAGCCTGAACTGCATAGTGAGATCCTGTCTCAAAAAGACAAAAAAAAAAATTATTAGCAATGACTCAGTAACATTTCAATACAAAGATGTATTCATGTAAGAGACTACTATTCCTGTATGTATTGATTTTTTTTTTTCAGGACCAGTATTCAAACTCACAACCTTGTACTTGCCAGGCAGGCACTTGCCAAGCCTTGGAGCTATCTCCCCAGCCCTTATTCCTGTATATAAATTTCTGAAAGTGTAATTGCAGTGTCAAATTTCAAAAATGCCTAACGGCCAGCAAGATAGCTCAGCAGTCTAAAATACTTAGGCAAGCTTAGGCAAGTGTTCAGGGACTGCAGTTCAATCCCCAGCACCATATGTTATGCCAGCCCTGCCCCCATGGCAGGCTGATACACACACACACACGCCTAACAACTCCCAAGCCACAAAGGCTTATGGGAAAGATTACTCCCTCACAGCCTTAAAATAGCTACATACCTCACATTTACTTATTTTTTCCTCAGATATTAATGAAGAGCATACTATTTGACAGGCCATAAAGATGCCAAGATTTAGGAGAAAGTGGCGCCCACAAGAAAGGGCTGGGGAGATAGCTCAGCAGCACAAGCACCAGGCTGGCAAGGCCAATGTGCTGAGTTCAATTCCCAGTACTAAAAAATAAATACAATAAAATAAAAAGAAACCAGCAATAAAAATGATATAGTAAACAGATAGAGCCCACATGCTTTAGGAGAAACAGACCCCCCACAAGTAGTACAGGCAAGTCCCTAGAGTAAGAGTAGAAACCACCAGCTCTGGAGTAGATGAAGCAATCAGAATTCATGGCAGCTACAACTTATTAGGTAAAATGGCCAGTTTTCATCAACACTAAAATAGTACCGATATAATAGAGCACCCAGTGCCAGGTACAGCTTCTTGAGAAAAGGGAGAAGACAAATGCTATGTTTAACAAACAAAGATATCAAAAATCTAAATATTTTTGAAAAACAGGATACTGTCAGCAGTTTTTTTGTTTGTTTCACTGTACTTGGTTGTTGCAGGGCCTCACTACACAGCTCAGACTCGTGATGATCCTCCTGCTTTCAGCCTCCCCAGGCCTGGGATTACAGGCCTGCTCTACTATGCCCGAACTCTGGCTGGCTCAGCATGCGCCAGGGTGGGGCTGGTATGGCATGTGGTGCCAGGGATCGAACCATAGTCCCTGTACTTGCCTCAGCTTGCCTATGGAGGAGCTGTAGTCTGCTGAGATACCTCGCTGGCCCCAGCAATTATTTTTAAAAACCGTAGAAAGTTGTACTTTTAAGAAGTTAAACACAATAAGAGTACAATAAAAATTTTCCAGTTAAGATCAAGTTGCATTCTAAGAATATAATCACTGAAATGAAAAACTCACTAGAAAGCCTGAAGAGGAGATTTAAACAAACAGAAGACAAAGATCAGTGAACAGAAAGACAGCACAAAAAGGTCAGTCCACAATGGGAAAAACGTGAACAGAGGCTCAGAAAGCCCTTGGGCTCCACTGGAGATGCTTAGTGGGAATCCAGTGGAAATCGAGTGGACAGGGCCACTGAGACAGCTCAGCAATCAAAAGTGCCTCCTTGGGCAACCACAGGGCCCGCTGTTCAATCCCCGGCACCACACGCTGTGCCAGCCCCACCCATACGGCAGGCTGAGCTGGCCATAAATATATACATAAAACCTAAAAAAGAAACAAACTGAGTGGACAGAGAAAAAATGGAGGAAATTATGGCCAAGTACTTAACTAATTTGATGGAAAAGCTTATTGTATCCAAAAACAAACCCAGTGATCCCCAACCTAGGATAAACGCACAGTGAATCCTTCCTAGACACCTCTGTCAGACCTGAGTTTTAAAAACAGAGAAAATATTGAAAGTAGCAAGACAAGCAAGGACTCGATAAACAACGGAACAGGGCCCGGCAGGATGGCTCAGTGGTCTAAAGCGCCTGCTTAGGAAAGCTTAGGCGGCTGCAGGGACCACGGTTCAATCCCCGGTACCACATGCTGCGCCAGCCCTGCCCTCAAGGCAGGCTGAGCCAGCCATAAAAATAAATAAACAAAAGTTCTGAAACAAGAAAAAAAACTTAAAAAAAAAAAAAAAACAGAACAACAGTAAGGTCAGTGGCTGACTTCACGACAGAGTGCAGGAGCCAGCAGCGTGACAGATTAAAGTGCTACAGAAAAACCAAGAATTGTGTATCCTTTAAACTTAGCTTTCAGACAGTCAAGATGAGGACATATACAGCTGGACAGATACTGCACTGCTAGCAGAAGTGCTGGGCAAAGAAACACGGAAAAGAGCTGACATCCAGTGAGACTCCAGCACGCGTGAATAGAGAGTACCATTAGCAAGAGCCACAAGGCATCACAGACATGCATAAATGCTGTATATATTTTATATGTTCTTTATCTAACACAACTGCATACACTGTGCTTGGCTCCCCCAGGTCATTTGGGATCACCTCCTTACTGAAGGTTGCTAGTAAGCTATGCTACTTCTATGCATCATAACTACTTGGAGCTGCCATTTAGCCTAACAGGATCCACGTGTGACACATAAATGGAAGGTTACTGGCTTTTCCCCTAAAACCTTGTTAGCAAATGCAGGCTGCAGGCCAGATTGCTGCACGCATCATGCTTTGCCACCTCGGGCCCCATACCACACATGGTGCAAGCTGTGGGCATAGCACAGTGGAGAGCTCTGCGCAGTGTGGATGGAGGAGAAGGGAGGGACGAGAGCGCATGGGAACTACGCTGCTGCATGTTACCAGAGTTGGCATTTACCTGAGCTACATTATGACTGGCTAAGTATACCTATCACTAAGAAAATTTCAAATTAAAATTTAAAAAGTAAAGCAATTGGCACATAAATAGTAATTTTATGACATGTAAAGAAGAGATACAATGCATGAGATACAGAGGAAAGATACGGTAAAATATCCAACGCAAGTCCATGTCAATAACCCCATTAAATAAATTGAAACTAATGAGATTCTGTTAAGCTAAGCATCAACAGTAATGACTGAGTTTCCAAATCCTGATAATTCCAAGCGATAGTAAAGACTATAGCTAAAAGATACGTGACATCCCGATTAGTGTAGGTTGTCATCATGACTTTAAAAGCCATCTGGGTGTTGCCTTTTAAAACTCAGATGTTCAGCATGCCGTCATTCTTTAGTAGACAGCCGTATTTGTCAGATGTACCCAGATAATTTCCACTAAAGACAGGGTGTCTTGATACCAACTCCGGAGCACCAGCACACAAACATGGCTGCCTGGGAACACATCAGGGTAGATGAGTCAAATTCTGTACGGCAAGTAAAAAGACACCCAGCTATACTTCCAGACGTGAGGGAATTTTAGGTATGTTTAGTATAAAAAGACAGACTCAAGTACTGTGTGTGTGTGTGTGTGTATGTGTGTGTCTGTATATGTATGTATGTGTGTTACTTTTTGTGGAACCGGGGATTGAACTCAGGCCCTTGCACTAGACAACCGGTTGCTTGTTCTACTGAGCTATCTCCCCAGCCCCAAATACTGCATATGTTATATTCCATCCATAGAGTTTGAAACAATCAAAACAAAAGCTGTTCAGTAGTCATAAGAGATACAAGTTCAGTGAGTGGATCTGGGAAGGATCAGTAACCTAAACATCAGAGTAACAGCTGAGGGTTGAAAAAATCATGAGGTGCTGGGGTGGATTCTAGGGTGCTGGCATCTGTTGTGTTGAAGAACACCATGAATATCTTTAATGTGGAAATCAGCATGTATATCAAAAGCTACAAGTGATCCAGTAATTAAAGAAGAAGATTAAGATGGGAATGGGACAAAAATAGGTGTAAGGAACTATAAAGTCTTACTCTAAAACACTGGCACACTGTACATTTTTAAAATATGACTTGTAAAAGTTAATTTTGTTTTCCAGAGTCGAAGACATGGGACTGTTTCCTCACCTGTTACAGAAGAGAATGAAACTGCTTTCTGAAAACCTTAGAAGTGGGGAACTTTTGCTTATGCAATACCTGAAGTGGGTGCTATGATATTTCAGCATTAAAAAAAAAAAAAAAAAGCTGCTGCAAAATCTGCAGATTTTGTGCAAAAGAAAATACAAAACAGGTTGCATTTTTTTCAGTCACTCACGGAAGCTCTTTACACATTTTTCTAGAGTCCAAGGATGAGAGCGTTACATTGAAGCCTGTGTTATCTAGGTAGTATGAGTAGCTCTCAATATCCCACAAAAGCTTTTATAAAAAGAACTCTAAAAAACATTTTTCTCTGGAGTGCAGGCTGTAGAGACTTCAAGTGTGACACTGTATAAATCATAAGCAAATATTGTTCCCCTGTAAGTAAAAATCGCATTTCACACTCCAGTTTGTCAAATGAACTAGCTTCTCCATGAGCAAAGTGTAACAAAGGCCACAAATCGGAGTCCCTCATTGTTCCTGGACTTTGATCTCTTCCCATTAAACCTCCTTTCTGCCCCAGAAGTCTCTGCAGTCCTTCTTCCCCTTTCATGCCTCAGCTTCCTCCTTACTGGGTCATCTGTCCAGTTGCCTCTCAAAGCAAGCCTCCTCTGCACAACAAACTCCCAGGTACCTGCTCCGAAGTGCGTCTAGCCTCTCTTCCAACACAGAACATTGCGTCAGAAAGCTTTGCTCAGTGGTATCATCATGACATCGAATAGATACGGCTTCCTTTTCATCGTGCTCCTGGGTTTTGCCTTGGCTCTTATTTTGGGGGGCTGTGGTAGTGGGTTTGCTTTTAATTCTATCTCAAAATGTTTCACCAATTGCTATCAACTACTATTAAGATTTTTTTGGTTCCACAAATTTCAGTGTTCAGCTCATTTTTTTCAGTGTCCACTGTCTGCCAGTGAATTCATCCAATTCTGGACTGTCAAAGACTAATACAGCACCTGATGACACATTTTTTATTTGGGGAGGAAACACATAACAAATCAAGCCTCTGCGATGCATTATTTAGGATTATGGAAGAGTAGAAGTGGGACAGAGAGCTAACGCTCTGCTTGTGCATAAAAGGGACGATGCTTCATAGAACCTGTGGGCAGGGAGTGAATAGCTCACCAAGCAGAGATGGGGATGCGTGAGCAGTATGAGGAAGTTCCACATAACTGTTCTAAATCACCTCTGCAGGTTTCAGGGAGACAGCAGTGATCCAAGGAGGAGACCAGAAAAAGCACTGAAGTAATGGAATTGAAATCTTGCAGATAATTAATTTAGTGCAATACAACTCTATAGCAAGTGGCATTGTCAGCAGGACTTGATCAGGTCGAGGTGCTCTGTGGAGAGCATCATGTCATCTGCAAGTAATGATTTCAGGTCTTCCTTTCCAGTCCTCGTTCCTTTTCTCTTTCATCTAACTGCTCTGGCGAATGCTTCCAGAGCTATGCTGAATAAGAGTGAAGACAGCAGGCATCCTTGTCTTGTTCCTGATTTTAAAGAGAAGGCTTTCTGGTTTTGCCCATTTAGTATGATGTTGCCTGTTGGGTTCTCATAGATGGCCTTTATCAGGTTGAGATACAGACCATCAGTCAAGTTGAAAATATGACCTGTGAACTTGAAGGCAAGTTGTTATACAAAGAAAAATGAAAAAGAATGAAGATTATGGGTTTTCTGTCACACCATCACTGGGGTTTATGTCTGAAAAGACCAAACAGGATAGATACTTATTTAAGGAAACAAGCTTTTAAACTAGGGAAAGTCAGGTTCAGGGCAAATAAAACCGACCTACAACACAAGAAATCAGAAGGGCCCATGAAGCAGAGGGCCCTCAAAGCAAGAAGAGAGGAAGACCTGCACCACTGTCACAACAGACTTCTCTGCAGAAACCCTGTGGGTCAGACGAAAGCAGGATAAGATATTCAGAGAGCTGATGAAGAGGCACCAGCGTGAGCCCAGAAAGCCTGGGCAGACAGCCGCTCTGACACAGATTCCAGCCGCACACCATGCGTCCACCCCCAGAGGAACCCAGCACTGTCCACTGCCTGACCCCAAAGAAGTGGAGATGAACAACCTACCTAGAATTCAGAAGAATTGTTCTAAAGAAGCCCAGCGTGCTCCAGGGAAGTGCACAGAAGCAATTCAGTGAGGTCAGGAGAGCAGTAAGTAACTCAAATGGGAAATTTAACGAATTCAATTTTTTTTGCAATTTTAGAGATAAAAAATGCATCCACAGAATTGATCAACTAGAAAATAAATGATACCTGGGAAGTTGGTACTAAGTCATTTGAAAATATAGTCAGAAAAAAAGAACATGGAAGCATGCAGGGCTTCCGCGGCAGCAGCAGGAGGGCAGAGCTCACATGCTGAGAGGAGAGACGGGCAAGACAGCATTTAAGTGGACAAAGGAAGGGGAAGATGTATTGAGCTGTAAGCAGGATAGTTCAGATAGTTGTACTGCCAGTTTCTGCTGGTCTTCTGAAAGCAACAGTTGATGCTTAAAAGTTTTGTGATTATTGGGGTTTGGGGGGGTTCTTTTTGCTTTTTTGATTTCTTGTAACTTTTTTGCTTGTGTTGTTTTGTTTCATTTGTTTAACCACTTTTGTAGGTTTACATCTGGTAACCTAACCATGCAATTCAGCAACCATTGTTAAATTCCTATTGTTTCATTTAATGAAGTTTTATATCATTACTAATGCTTTTTTTTTTACTACTTTGTATTTTTTAAATAAATAGCCAAATTTTTAAATATAGAGAGAATAAATATCCAGGTGTAAGGAGCTCACTAATGCTCAGATTCAACCCAAGTACGACAACATCTAAGTGTAAATAAAATGTAAAAAATAAGTAAAGACAAATGTGTACCATTGCTAATGTCGTATCAATTATTACTATACTATCTTTAAAACAATTTTTTAAAAAGATAAAGAGAAAACAAAAAATTAAAGTTTCTTGAAAGTAAGCAGTAATATGCAACTATATGTCCAATCTTGCATAACTACATCTGTTAATCTGAGCGACATTTGACAATAAAAATATATCAGCCACTGTTCATCAGCTATGCATGGCTTGAAAATCTGTAACATGTACTGTTGTATGTTAACCTGTTTCTGATTTTTGTTGTTGCTTTTGTCTTTACTTTTGAAAGTTAAATTTGAAAGTTTTTTTTTTTTTTAAAAAAAAAGGCAGACACTGGAACCTGAAAGCACCAAAAAAAAGCAAATCATATAAAAGGGAGTTTGAGCAACGATCATAGCAGACTTCGCAGCAGAAAGAGAACAAACCAGAACCGAGTGCAATGACACAACAACGAGAACACTGCCAACCAAAACACACGATCCTAGGGCCTGCGAAGTAACGCAGCGGAGGAAGCGCCGCTTTGGCAAGCACAGGGACCAGAGTTTGATTCCCAGGCCCACATGATGTGCTAGCCCCACCCCTGGGTGAGCTGGGTCATCCGCAGAGTCCAGGGGGGTGGCACGCACCTGTAATCTCAGCACTGGGGAGGCTGATAACAGGAGAATAACTACGAGTGAGCAGCACAGTGGGACAGTGTACCAAATACATAAAATAGGGAAGAAAAACATCGTATGAGCTGGCTTTGATATTCTACAACAAAAGCTAAAGAGAATTCAGCCTAAAGAAGAGGATTCTAATTAGTAACACAAGTGTACATGAAACTCTGGTAAAATTAAACTGTCAAATTCAGAATACTCAATACTCTATTGATGGAGCATAAATCACATTCAGTAGTATTGTTAACGGACAAAATATTTTTGAAATAATGCTATAATCATTTACACAAGATATAAATTGTGACATCAAAAAATTAGAAAATTAGAAGCCGGGCGTGGTGGCGCACGCCTGTAATCCCAGCACTCGGGAGGCTGAGGCAGGAGGATCAGTGCGAGTTCGAGTTCGAGACCAGCCTGGGCTACAAAAGTGAGCTCAAGGCCAGCCTGAACTGCATAGTGAGACCCTGTCTCAAAAAGACAAAAAAAAAAATTAGAAAATTGGAGAAATGTAACAAAAGTGGCGTGTGTTTTGTTTTGTTTTATTACCAGATATTGAACTCAGGACCTCCCTGGCCCTGAAAACATGTTTTATCAGATGAAAGTTACGTTTATCCTGTTTTGTGCACATCTTATATTTGTGTGTGCGCTGCCTCTTGATAATCAAAAGCAGAACCTACAAGATGTGATGGAAAAATACAGTGTATGTTTAAATTTTTTAAAAATTATTACAGTAAAAGGCATTGCCATGGGTCTCCCTCAAAATAGTCCTCCTTGCTTCCAATACATTCACCCCAGGACTGGGGATTGAACTCAGGACCTTGCACTTGCAAGGCAGGCACGTGTGCCCCTGAGCTATCGCCCCACCCCTACACTTTAAACACTTTCTAAGGTCAGTAAGGGAATCTGATTCTGGAGAGAGAAATGCAGATGGAGGGAAAGGGGGAAAACTACTTGCGATGTGTCATCTGGGGGTACAATTCCCTCCAACGCCTATAGTCACTGTGCACTGCAAGCATGTGCTGATGTAAATTCAAAAAAAATTTTTTTAATTTTTTTTTAGAGTTTTGCCTGATCCTTGGCCCCGTGGAGATGATCTTCAAGCTAGCATTCTGGTATCTGGACGTCGGCAGCAGACGGTAAGAGACGCGAAGCGGTTAGAACCTGCTTGCAGTCGGCCAGTCGGCGTGTGCCCAGAAGGGCCAAGCCCTTTTGCGTCTGGCCCATGGCGCAGGACTGCAGCCACAGAACCTGGAAGGACCCGGTCCGAGCAGCATTCTTCCTTCTGGACCATATGGGCAGGCAGGCCTAAAAGTAGGAAGGGCTCTGGGGCCCTAACCGAAGGTGAAGAAGGCTACGCTCAGCCACAAGGCCCCGGCCTGCGCCTCCTGCGGCACGTGCAGGCCCGCGTGCAGGCCCACGTTCTGCACAGCCGTGGGCGGCGTTGGGATCTCGCGATACCGCTCTGCGAGGAGGCAGGTACTGGACAGGGGTTCCCCCCAAGAATTCTGGGGCTGGAAGATCTGGGGCAAAGGGCGCTTTCAGCAAGGTCGCGCCCTCCTGGGCCTGCCATCCAGGCAATGTAGAAATCCATAGCCCAGTGTGGACCACAGGGAAGACAGGCTGGAGTTCCAGTGGGTTTCTCCTGTTTGCTTCTCGGTGACAGCCCCGCAGGGTCTTCCAGCACGACGAAAGAGCCTCTGAAAGAGTCAGTGCCACCCTCTAGGTCACACAGGCACTGGTAAGACCTGAACTGTGCTAGGCACTTTTTATTCCGCGAGCAACTTCGGTCTTAACGGGTCACATGGGTGGCACAGAGGGTAACAGGCTGGAAGACAGCTAGGCCACAAGGCCACTAGATAGCTAACTATGCAAGCATCTCCATCGCTATACACAGAAACCATATTCGTTGTATTCTTTGTGATAGATGAATGCCCTCCCCAAGGGTAGCAAAGTTAAGAAAGTGTCGTGTAAGGGTTATCCTGGGCCCGCTTGAACGTCTACCTTTGTTCCAATCAGCTAGCAGAGGAATGGGTAAGAGTTATATAAAATAATAAAGATCATCCACAATTTTAAGGATAGGAATCTGTGAGCTACAACTTTTTATTGACTGAACACTGCCTTTATTTTTGAAACTGTCCCTACCTCTTGAAGCCCACCTTTGCCAAGTATAATGTGGTCCAGCCTCTCCTTGCACTGACTTGGGTGTGTGACACAAAACCTTGTGCTCAGGCACCTTGAGCCAGGCTTTAACTGGGAATAAGCTACAGGGAACAGTAGAATTAGCCATGGTTACCAGACTGCAGTGGCCTCTGCCCTTGCTGCTGGGCAGAGACAGTGATCGCCAGAGGGCTGAGGTGACCGGCTCAGCCACCATATAGTATGGACTCAGTCTAACGTCAGCAGGAGGGCAAAACTTGTGGAGAAGTACATGTTGGATTTTTTTCAAAATGGTGATCTTGGCTATTAAAGATACAAATGTCTCTTGGGGAACTGTAGAACAGTGACCAGTGTATGATTAGTTCTCAAGTTTAGGTGCCTTGTCAAAGACATCATGAGTATTAATTTGCCTCCATATTTTTTTACAGAAAAGAAAAACCATTCATCCTCTTATTTTCTGTTGTATCTTAGTGGAAAATGTCACAAAATCGTCTACAGATAAGAGAGGAAATGTCAACACTAGGGGTAAGAACTAGGTGCTATTTGAGTGAATAAATAACTGTAGTGTCGCAATTTCTAATTGTGCCAGCAGGGAGGCCTTGACTCCTCTACTGTGGACTCCCCAGGTATAGCAGGGCTAAGTCAAGGGTCCTGCGAGGGCTACGGAGCATCTGTGCTTTCCAACCATGCTCCGAGCACATAAGCCATGTATTCAAGTAGAAATGACAAAATCCAGCACCATCAGAATCTGCTTAGGATTTTAGAAATGGTCCCGAGAGCCTGAAAGTGGATAGAGAAATCTCTTTCTCACCTAGAGATCATTTTAAACTACGCTAGCTTAGCCCTAAAGGCAATGGTCGAAAGCAGATGATTTCCACAGAGCTCTGTGGACCGTGTCACTGTGACGCTCTGGGTACTGTGCTCAGTCCAGGCCACTTCCCCCAGGAGACGTCAGGAGCTGCAGCAGAGGAGGATTCTGTGTCATCACCTGCTGTCCTGTTGCAGGGTAGAGCCACCACAGGAACCATGCCAGTGGGATTAAGGTTAATTCCAGAAAATTCCAAAGCCTCAATGGGTGAGGGCAGGGCCTAGATTTAGTGAGTCTGACAGGTTCACAGGATGGTGTTTCTGTGTGGTAGTAATGAACATATAGAATCAGGATTTTAAATTAAGTGCTGTCTACAAAAAATTACTTGGGCCTACATTTAAGAAAGCATGGACATAACTCATAATTCGAAACCTTACAAAATACTGATGAAAGAACTCAAAGTAGGTTGTGTACAAGAGAGATGCTTGTGAATCACAAAGCTCAACACAGTAGGGGTGAAGAGTCTCCCCAAACGGAGATGCACACTGTTAGCAATATCTTCTGTAGATGTGCATGTTAACAAGGTCACCTAGAATTTATAAAGACAAATCAGTGTGGGGACTCCTCAGAGAGCCAGCATTGGAAGTCCCATTCAAGCCAGCTATTCCCCTCCCAGACATTTTTCCAAAAGAACTGAAAACACCATATCACAGTGACACACATACACCGATGATTATCACAGTGTAATTTGTCATGGCTAAATTTTGGAAATAACCCAGGAGCTAGCAACTGGGGAATGGATGTTTTTACACAGTGGAGTATTGTTCAACTATAAAAAAAAAAAGATGAATTTGAGGCTTTTATAGGTAAATGGATGCAACTAGACATTGTATTGGCAAGTGAAATAAATCAGAGCGGCATGTGTAAACATATTATGTCATTAGTGTAACAGCCTGAAAGATGAAGTAAAATCTGAAAGGTACAACAGATACTGTGAAGGGGAAAGAGTGTGTTCAGTGGGAAGGAAAACCTGGAGGAAGAGGACAAAAAAGGAGGAAATAGACATATTGAGCGTATGTGCAGGCTGCCTTGGATAATTGCAGTGCTGATTTCTGCTGGTCTACTGAAAGGAGCAGTTAGTGCTTTAAAGATTTTTTTGTTCTTTTTTTTTTACTTTTTAATTTCTTGTAACTTTTCAGCCAATTTAGCAGATTTATAGCTAGTAACCTCCACAATTAATTTGAAGATAATGCTGTGCAATAGAACAACAGTTGTTGAATTCCTGTCACTTTGTTTAGTGAAATTGTGTGTCGTTGCTAAGGTGGGTTTTTTCTGCCCTTTTGTACTCTTTAAAATTTTTCTTTGCATTTTTAAAAGAGCAAACGCAAAACTAAATCTAATATTTTTAAAAAGAACATACTGTTGAAAAATTACACTATCTTAAAATAGTATTTACCTATACTTATAGAAGAGCTAGATGACTTTGATAAATGTAATTCACTGGAAGAGATGTAATATTCTCAGCAAACTAGCTAGGTGTTATTTTAAGAAAAGAACTTTAAATTTCCCACCTTATATAAATAATTCAAATGGATCATACATACAAATATTAAATGTAAAACTATAACACTTTAAAAGGAAAACACAGAGAAAATATTTGGTATCTAATAAGAAGTTCCAGACGTAACACTGAAAACATGGTCTACCCATGAGACAAAATTCAGCGTGCTTTTTTTAACATTATTGCTCTAACAAAGACGAAAAGGCAGGATTCAGCATGGGAGGTAATACTTGCACACCGCATACCCTGCAAATGACTTATATCTAGAAGCTTGCATCTTAAAACTCAATTGATCCAATTTTTAAATCAGCAATAGATGTAAAAAGACAATTCACTGAAGAAGACATAGAGGTGGCAGACAAGGGCATAGGAAAACATTCGCTATCGTTAGCTCCTGGGTAGCTGAAAAGAGACTATGGTGCCAGCAAGATAGCTCAGCAGACTATGTGCCCAGTTAGGCAAGCCCAGGGACCAGGGTTCAATCCCTGACACCATGTGCAGCACCAGCCCCACTCCCTGGAGCACTAGCCAGACACTGAGTATGGATGAGGTGGTGCACACCTGGAATCCCAGAGCTACAGAGGATGAAAACAGGAAGATCACTCCAAGTCTGAGCTGTGTAGTGAGACCCTGTACCAAATACATAAGAGAGAGGAAGAGAAGGAGAGACGGAAAGAGGGAGAGAGAGACTGTGATGAACTTTTGCAGCACAACTATCCAAATTAACTAAGATCAGTAATAACACCATGCCACCTGCTGGATGGTGAAAGACAAAACTGGTGCAGCCTCCCAGAACAGCAGCATGGCAGATCCTTTCAACACCCAGATGCTTCCCACTGGACTCCGCCAGAACTCGCTGGGGCCCTTGTCCCATGTATCTGATCCTGCACAGACAGTGGTATAGAGGATACAGCAACTCTGCTTCTCATGGCCCTAAACCAGAAACTATTGCTGGGCTGCTTATGAAAGTATCATCACTGATATGATAAGATGGTTCTGAGCAAGACAAGAGCAAGTGGGGCTGGTACATGCGGCGCCTGGAGTGAGCTCAAGGGTACTATGCTGAGGAAAAAGCTGGTCTCAAGAGACCCTTGAGGAGTAGTAACATTTGTCTGGCATTCCCAAAAGAGCAGAAGTCAGACACGGGGAACAGAGTACTGGCCACAGGAACTGAAGATCTTGAGTGGGGAGGACAGTGAGGGAATAGCACAGGGGACATATTTGCAGCAACGGAATAGCTGTGCACTTTATTGTGGTCAGTTACACACAGGCACACACGGGGAACGCAGCTGACAACTGTACACGCGATCCTATGTGAAGGCCATATTCCTCATCCTCATACCCCACAACACTCGTATAAGACTTAGCGACTCTGTGGGGCCACCGCCTCATCTGCCTTGGCATTTTCTTGATGTGGGCTCCTTCCAGGAGCTGGAGCAGAGCAGGGGATGGCTAATAATCCCGTTCTTCCCCCAGATGATACAAGTGATGAATGCCATATTCATCAGCATGCTGGGGCTCCTCAGCAGAATCCTGTTCCTGACCCAGATGACCGTGCTTACGAGCACTTCGTACATCCCTCTTGCCATGCTCTTGGGGTACCCGTTTTGGTCAACATTGTGGGTAAGTAAGGAATCCAGCTCCTGGCCCCTAGTCACTCACTTCTTCATTGCTTTTTTCTATTTTAAAGAGAAAAAATTGGCCTGGCAGGATGGCTCAGTGGTCTAAAGCACCTGCTTGGGGAAGCTTGGGAGGCTTCAGGGACTGCGGTTCAATCCCCGGCACCACATGCTGCACCAGCCCTGCCCTCAGGGCAGGCTGAGCTGGCCATGAAAATGAGTGAATAAACAAACAAGGGTTCTGAAATAAGAAAAAAATAATAATAAATAAAAAATTCCTAGCCGGGCGTGGTGGCGCATGCCTGTAATCCTAGCACTCGGGAGGCTGAGGCAGGAGGATCAGTGCGAGTTCGAGACCAGCCTGGGCTACAAAAGTGAGCTCAAGGCCAGCCTCAACTGCATAGCAAGACCCCGTCTCAAAAAGACAAAAAAAAAAAAATTCTTTAAAAAAATAAAGAGATTGTGAGGACAATATGCAATATGTCAACTTTCAAAGAAAAAAAGGGGGAAAAGAAAAAAAAAGTAATGTGGATTTAGAAAGGTTAATGTTTAGTTGTTTGATCAATCTTATATACCTATATGTATTAATCTAAACTGATCCGATGATGAAAATATGTAATATAACCATTGTTAAATTTAAACAATAAAAGAATTGAA
>PVJA010016212.1:0-11277 GCA_004027025.1 Myocastor coypus | reverse complement strand
AACCATCGCAACTGTGTGTGTGTGTGTGTGTGTGTGTGTTTTCCTTTTAACTTACTTCCTTTCCCCATAGTTTCTTTTTATGGAACAGTTTTTTCCCAATTCATAATCACTATTGTACATTTTAAATCTTACCGACTTATTCAGTTTCTCATACTTGAAAGACAATACGCTTACACATGTGGGGCTGATTTTGTTCACTTCTGAGTATGGTCTCAAGTTGCATACGTTTACCGCTTTATCCTTCTTTTTATTTATTTTTTTTTCTTGTTTCAGAACTTTTGTTTGTTTGTGGTTTTGTTTTTTTTTTTTTTTTCTGCCTTTTTTTGAGACAGGGTCTCACTATGCAGTTGAGGCTGGCCTTGAGCTCACTTTTGTAGCCCAGGCTGGTCTCGAACTCGCAATGATCCTCCTGCCTCCACCTCCCGAGTGCTGGGATTACAGGCGTGCACCACCAAGCCCGGCTACTTTTGTTTGTTTATTTACTTACTTTTATGGCCAGCTCAGCCTGCCCTGAGGGCAGGGTTGGCACAGCATGTGGTGCCGGGGATCAAACCACAGTCTCTGCAGCCACCTAAGCTTTCCTAAGCAGGCACTTTAGATCACTGAGCCATCCTGCTAGGCCTGCTTTATCCTTCTTTATGGCTGAAGAGTACTCCATTTCATTTGACACACACACACACACACACCCGCACCCCTACATACCTTTTTATCTATTCACAAGTTGATGGGCATTTGAGTTTGGATATTTTCCAAGATTTAGCTATTAAAAGTTATGCTGCTATAAATGTAGGTGCCTATCTATCACTGTGGTATGATGTTTTTAATTCTTCTGGGAAGATACCCAGAAGAGGAATAGCTGGGTAAAATGGGAACTGTAATTCTAGTTTTGGAGGACTCTCTGCACTGATTTGCACAGTGGTTGCACCAGGCTACACTCCCACAACAGGGCAGAAGGGTTCCATTTTCACACAGCCCTGCCAGCACTTGATACTGGTTGACTGCTTGATGACAGCCATGCTTTCCAGGAAAAGATGGAATCACAGAGTTATTTCAATTTGCATTTCTCAAATGAGCAACGGTGTTAAACATTTTTAATGTATTTATTTGCCATTCGTATTTCTTCATCCACAATGTATTCCTCTCAGATACCCATTTTTGGACTAGGTCTTTAAATTTGGGAGGTATTTTTTTAATTCTTTACATGTTCTAGGTATAAGTCCTTTGAGAGACTACTTGCTAGAATTTTTCCTGTCTGTTTACTCTGTTGGTGATTTCTTTTGTTGTACAGAAACTTTCTAATAAGGTGAGATCCCGTTTTTTGATTCTTTGAAGTATTTCTCACACAGTCTAGATTTTGTTCATGAACTCTCTGCCTAACCTAGGTCTTCAAGATTTGTACTTATTTCCTCTTCTAGTAGGTTTAGTATTTCTGTTTGAATATTTAGATCTTTGATCCATTTTAACGTTAGTTTAGTGTAATGGTAGGCATGGGTCTAGTTGTCTTGGGCATGTGAAGAGCCAGGTTCTCCGCGGCCACTTATTAAAGAGATTCTCCTCCTTCCAATGCACGTATTTGGCTCCTTTGTGAAAGAGAAGGTGGCTAAATGTGTTTAGAGTTCCATCTGCATCTTCTACTTGTTCCACGGATCCTCAGATTTGTTTTTTGCCAACACCATGCTGATTTTATCACAGTAGCTTTGTAGTATAATTTCAGGTCAGGTATTTTGATGTCACCTGACTTCCCTTTGTTGCTAAGAATTACTTTTGCTAATCTAGGTCTTTTCTGTTACAAATTAATTATAGGAATGTTTTCTCTACTTCTGTGAGAATGCTAATGGTATTTTTTTTTCTTGAGACAGGGTCTCACTATGCAGTTCAGGCTGGCCTTGAGCTCATTGTTGTAGCCCAGGCTGGTCTCGAACTCACACCGATACTCCTGCCTCAGGCTAATGGCATTTTGATTGGAACTGCATTGAATCTGTATGACAGGTTTGAGGTATGAAGGCCCACTAGTTAAAATGTTATATTTACACATTTGTCCAATTTATTTCATCTAAGAGTATAGTCATACGGTGCATCCGTATACCCAGAAAAGTCTCGAGTTTCTCTTTCTTCATGAGTAGTACTGAGTAGTACTCCATTGTATAAAAACCATCACATCTTCTTTATCAGTTCTTCAGTTGATGAGCATTTGGTTTTTGCCCAAGATTTTGCTATAATAAACACTGATGCTATAAACACGGGTATGAATGTACTGCTACAGTGTGATGCTTTTAATTATCCTGGAAAAATTAAATCCAGAAGGAGAGTATCTGAGTCAAATAGAACTATAATCCCAGTTTTATGAGGACTCTCCACACTGATTTCCAGTGGTTGCACCAGTCTACACTTCCACCAGCAGTGGAGAAGGGTTCCTTTTCCCACAGCTCCATCAGCATTTGTTATTGGTTGATTTCCTGATTATAGTCATTCTTTCTGGGGTAAGATGGAGCTCGCCCATTTCTTCTGTACTTTCTATCTTAATTTTTATTACTTTTAATAAGAAATAGCAATGAGGCAGTTCCACAACACGTTAGCAAGACAGCCACTCTTTCCAGGAGGAAACAATTCATGCAGTGCACACTGTTGTCTTCATAGCCGGTGTTCTGAGTACACGGTGCAAACGTGACAACTTTTCTAAACACTGTTGGTACACATATTTCTTCTCATTAAACTAAGAGAAAGTAGTTGTATACATGGTCCAATATTCCATAATACTAGTGGGTTATCGGCAGAGCTGGCAATGTTCGAAGCTGTTGACTTGAGCCTTTTACAGCTCAGCATACTAATCTGGCTTTACATTTATTAAAATATAGGTTCTAACAGCAGGCGTTGATGGTCTTCTGCATTTTCATAGCATTGGCTGTAATTTCTCCCTTTTCTTTCCTGATTGTTTGAATTTGTGTTTTTTCTCTCCTCTTTTTGATGAGGTTAGTTATGGTTTATTAATTTTCTTTATTCTTTGAAAGAACCAACTTTCCAATTTATCGACTCTTTGTATTGTTTTCTTCATCTCAAGTGCATTCATTTCTGCTCCTGTCTTTCTAATTTTCTCCCCAGTGTGAGGTTTTTGGTGCTGCTGAAGTGAGCCCTCCTATGAGCTTTGAGTTTGATTCATTCTTCTATTTCAAGAAGCTTGAGGTTCAACATTGAGTTACTCACTTAAGCTCATTCTATTTTCCTGATTTACAGCTCATTACTACAAATTTTCCTCATAGGACTGCTTTTCTTGCTTCCCACAAGCTCTGGCATATTGTATGAGCATTATCATCTTAATTGTGTATGTCGTTTAATTTCATCTTTAATTTTCTCCATAACCCATTGGTTGTCCAGAAGGGTGTCTAGTTGATCTACACTTGATCTTACTCAAAAGACCAGGAAGTGATGTGTCTAATTGATCTGTTTGTGAGAGTGGGGTATTAAAGTCCCCCACTACAATTTTTTTATGTTAGTGCTTATGTGGCTTTTCAGTTATGATCATGTGTTTTATGTAATTGGGTGCACCAGTGCTTCGTGCGTGTGTATGTGTGGTCATTGTCTCTTCTTCTGCCTGGAGTTTTCCCTTAACAAGTATGTAGTGACCTTTCTTGTCTCTTTTGTCCTGTTTTGGCTTAAAGTTTACACTGCCCACAAATATAATAGCTACCCCTGCTTTTTTCTGGGTTCCTGTGACACAGAGCATTATTTTCTACCCTTTGCCTTTTAATCTATGAATTTCTTTTGGGGTTAAATATGTTTGTCCAGTCCAGCATACTGTTGGATCTGATTTCTTTTCACTTTTAGTAAATGTCTGTTGTTATTGTACTTCCACTTCATGGTAACAAAAACAAAACACATCATCATTTACAAGAGTATTAAAATATAAAGTAGTGATAAACTTCATGAATCTTGTTTCATATTCCACTCTGCTGGCCTCTTTCTCTTTATTGGTGAGTTGTACTTTTTCATTTCATTCTGTGACTATCTGCGACTCGGGCAGAGTGCCAAAGAAAGAGCACCCTCTGACCTTGTAAGTGCACGCAGACACAGCAGCTGTGTTCTCACAAATGTCTTTGCTTTCAGTTCATGGTCTCAGGAACCCTTGCAGTCATGGTGGAGAAAAGGCGCACCAACTTCGTGGTAAGTCAGAGAGCTCAGCTGCAGCTGCACCTTCAGCCCAGAGGAAGAGGCCGGTCGTGGGGCTGGCTTCCTCTCAGGCTCTCTAGGAAGCTCGAGTGTGTGTGCCGGGGGGCAGGTAAAACATGTTGACTTCTGTGCTTTCGTCCACAGTAAAAGTACATACCACAGCTGCTGAAAGTTTTGCTGAATTTTATTAGCTGTAAAAGTAACTTAGGAGCTATTTGGGACAATTTAGAAAGCAAATCAGTAAGTTAAACTCCTGTATGATGAATGAATGCACAGTAAAATGCTCATTGTGGCTGGGGACATAGCTCAGTAGTAGAGAACAACTCGCCTAGCCTGTACAAATCCCCAGCTTTAAGAGCCAGCAAGATAGCTTAGCAGACTGCTTACGCAAGTGCAAGGGCCAGGGGTTCAATCCCTGGGCCTGCGGTGCCAACCCCGCCCCCGGGGGCACCCTGAGACAGCAGTTGAGACTGGGCATGGTGGTGCATACCTATAATCCCAGCTCCTGGGAGGCTATTAGCAGGCAGATCACTACGAGTCCAACGTACTAGTGAGACCCTGAACACCCTGTAGACCCGTCTACAAAATACAAAAAATAAATAAATGTAGACTGATTTCATTAGCATACAGTCCTACAACTTACAAAGCAATACTGTTGGGTATTTCAATTATAAAAGTGAGTTAGTGAATGTCTTATTTTAATTTGGTTTTCTTTCTTTAGTGGAGATTTGTTCCTACTAGATCTTTCCCAAATGGGAAGTAGATCCAAAAAACGTAGGAAGGGCAGCCAGGGGTAGGAAAGCGCTTGCGAAAAGGATGAAGACGGGTCATGCACAGGCTCTGTGCGAGGGCCGACGCTACACGGAGGGGGCATGGCACGGCATGCCACACGCATGCGCTCAGAGCAGGAAGAAAAGAAACCACACAGCTTTGACCTGGCAAAAATATGACACACTCCAGAAAATAATAAATTAATTGCGATCCATGTACAGCCTACAATGATAATTTAGAGAAGTACATGTTTTATACACTGAAATAGGTTTCAGAATCTGCTGATTTAAGCTCTCAAACTTTTTATCTATTTTGTATTAGAAAGAGCTATATTAGTGCAAGGGACTGGGGAGCTAGCTCCGTGGCACAAGTGCCTGCCTAGGAAGTGCAGGGTCATGAGTTCAAACCCTGGTCCCTAAAAAAAAGGAAAAGAAAAAGAACTGTATGGGCGCAGATCTGGACGAGGCGGTCAGTGCCCAAGGAGGGTCTCGGGGACAGCCCCATGCTCAGTGCCTCTGGGCCTGGGCTGCAGCAACACTCCAGACACCACCTGGAGTTCGCGGGCGGGCAGAAGCATGGCCTGAGCGCGGAGTAGGTGACGCCAACCGCGCAGCTGCCCTCCGTCCTCAGGATAAAACCAAGGCATCTAGAGAGACAGCCTGCACCTTCCCCATAGAAGTCGCTGCAGCTCACGTGCTGGCTGCCCGAAGTGAGCCCCAAGAGCTCTAGGACAGCAGCTGTCTCGCAACCTCAAGCCAAAGAGCACTGTGCAGTGGTCTATGCGGTGAGCAATTTTCTTTGCATTCTGTTCACATTTAGCATGCAATTTGTCTTCCACAAACTTTCTGAAAATTTCTTAAAGGTGGAGGGCATCTGTCTCCTGGCTCTGCCTGTTAACACAGGGCTTGGTTTCCATGGTGCAGAACAGGCGTTCAGCAGGTTAATGTTCAGCTAAGAAACATAGCATGTTGCAGCGGAGCCGTAGATGTCCAAATGGTTCCAGCGCTAATAAATCTGCTGTTCTGACCATCCCTTTACAGACCGCGCTGTTCTGGAAGGACCAGAACATATGTAAACGTCCGCGGGAATGCACATGGCAGAGCCCAGGGTGCACCCGCCGCAGGGGCCGTGTGGCGCTGTTTTCTGTTGCAGGCGAGCTACATGATTGCGATGAACAGCTTCAGCTCCTGCCTCTCCATTTTGGGCCTGGTTTTCCTGTCCGCCGAACTTACCCTCGCTACCTTCGTAGTGAAAATATCTGTCTGGCAAACAGTGAGTAGCAGGTCCCTGGGAGAATGTCACCGCAATGCTAGAACTGTGGGAAATTCTTTGGTGAGCGGTCAGTTACTGAAGTGCTAGAAGACTCACGGGGGTGAGTTTCGTTACCCTTTGGCATCTGCACTGACAACAAGAGGGGCACAAACTACGGGTCATGTCCCTAAGCCTGGGACCACCCAAAACCTCAAGCAACCAGATGAAAGGCACTGTAAGTACTACCACAGGTGCTTTAGGCGAGCAAGCATCCCACCACGCTGGATCTACTTGGTCTCTCTCTCAGTGATGCTTCAGTGGCCAAATGTGATTCATTCCAATTCATGAGAAGTAGTGGCTCTGAGGCCCAAAGATCACGCTGGTAAATTCATTTTCTGGGGTTTTAACAAATTGTTCGTTGATTTCTTTCTTTAACGGTATCATGGCTCTCGGCTTTCTCTTAGCTTTGCTGCTGGCATCACTTTCTTTGGAGCTATGGGTACAGTGTTGATCCACATATGATACAAAACAAAACCCAGTGGCACATGCCTGCTGCACAAGCACAAACACTGTGCACTGTCTGCATGAGAGAGTAGCCTGGACTGAAGAGGCGCCCCTGTCTGTCCAAAGGACCCTGAGGCAGGACTCGCCCTGCCCACATCAGCCTGGCCATTAGGTCAAATAGCAAGCAAAGCTATGGGTGTGGAGCAAGGATCTTCCAACTTCACTGTTGGCAGGGTGCGAAGTTCAAGCTCAGAGACTGACAATCAAGGTGTCACTGTGCTTAGACCACCAGCGCATGTGCTCTGGAGACCTGCGACTCTTAAGCCCAGTTCTCCAAAGGCCTTATGGGCCAAGTTTGTTTTAGCAAACTGAATCTTCAAGTAAGGAAATGACACCCTTACATAGCTCTGGTTCCCAGGGATTTATAATCATGGAAGCATAGTTGTCTGCAAAGGGAATAAAGCTGAATTCGGGACACACATATGACTTAGAAAGTCTGTGTTCAGTTCTACATGTATATGACTGTGTGGAATGTTTGTACTGTCTACCTGATGTCTTTTGGTGCTGTGTGTAAGACTGTCCAGTGGCACTTCTATCCATACTTCAGAATCTGTGTGTGTCTGTTTCCGTGTGTGTGTGTGTGTGTGTGTGTGTGTGTGTGTGTGTGTGTGTGTGAGATCTGCACAGGTCTGCTGGCGTAGAGATAAGGCAGGAGGAAAGTAGGTACTACCACTCCAGCTGCACAGGGAGGAAGACATGGAGGACAAAGTCCTGTCCCGGGCTGCTGTCACACTGCTTGTTTCACCTGCCCAGAGCTTGACAGAGGTGGAAATAGTTCCACCTCTGAAAAGACCCACCAAACAACTTTCAAGAAGTGATCTCATCTGAAGTTGTCTGCTGTGAAGTCCCTCACCTAATTAAGAAAGCTCTGCTTGGGACTGGGCAGATAGCTTGGTGGTCTAAGTGCCTGCCTGGCAAGCGCAGAGATCTGAGTCTGATCCCCCATACCACATGCCATGCTGTGGAAACTGGGCAGGGTGGGGTATGCCTATAATCTCAGCACTGGGGAGGCTGAGACAGGATCACTATGAGTCCAAGCTGTGTGACAAGACCCTGTACCAAATAAATGAATGAATAAATAGCAAGCTCTGCTTGCGTCACTATCTAAGACGTCATTGGTGTCTTGGCAACTTTGTCACTGCCGAGACCGAGTACCATACGGGCACAAACTGTCCTTAAAGGAGGAGATATTTATTTTGGCTTGGGATTCAGCTCATGGTGGTCAGCGCCAAAGAAAGAGTATGGCAGACAGGACTGGTGGAGAAAAGGACCCTCATCTCCTGGCAGCCGGCAAGCAGAGAAGAAGGGGCAAAGAGCTCCACCCTTCAGGGTCGTGGCCTGGTGACCTGCCTCCCTGACCAGGAGGATCTGCTGTGAGGTCCCCTGGCCCAGCCCTCATCCAAAAGCACTGCCCATGACCACCGGAGGCCCCTGGGGGACACCTGGGCAGAACCTGCAGCCCTCGGCTAACCAGCTAATTCCACAGCACATATTACTCTGTATTTTTCCAGGTCTTTTTTGTTTTACATAACTTTGAAGATTCTTTTACAGTGAGTGGAACTGTAATTCTTCAGGGAATGGTTTATATCACTAATTTCTTAGAGCAGCAAGCCTAGAAAGGTTAAGCTACCTGCCCAAGTTCACAGGTCTACTCACCTGCAGCATGGCTAAGGAAGGGTCTGCTTTGATCATGGATCATCTGCACTCTATGTCATTTCACCTCTACAACAGAGCCTTAACAACATCTCTGCTCACTTGCACATGAGGGGGCCACTTTATTGCCACATAAAGAATCCTAGTATTGAAAAAAAAAGAGAGAGAGAGAGAAAAGAAGAATCCTAGTATTGCTCCATACCATGATCAATTCCCTCAAGTGATCTTACATCAACATAAGCATAATATATCTTAATATATACTTGCATAACAATAGCAGCTCATGCAGTTGTAGTCTTAACTCGTGCATTTTCCAATTCATCTCTTGAGCTATCAATGCTCATATTACCAAGACATCTAGGATCTTTCTCTTAAGCCCCTTCCTTTTTTGATCCTATCAAGTTAGTTAAGAAAACAGAGAGCCAAAACTTCAATACTGACTCCACCCAAGCCCGGGACACAGGCCCTAGGAGCCTCCAGCCTGGGACACAAGCCCCAGGAGCGTCCAACCCCAGGACACAGATATCCTAGGAGGATCAAGCCCGGGACACAGGCCCCAGGAGCGTCCAGCCTGGGACACAAGCCCCAGGAGCGTCCAACCCCAGGACACAGATATCCCAGGAGGATCAAGCCCGGGACACAGGCCCTAGGAGCGTCCAGCCTGGGACACAAGCCCCAGGAGCATCCAACCCCAGGACACAGATACCTCAGGAGGATCAAACCCGGGACGCAGGCCCCAGGAGCATCCAGCCCGGGACACAGATCCCCCGGGGAAAGTCTAGCTTTCGTAATTTAATCCTCCTCTTCCCTCCAGGAGAGTTTAGAATCCTTTACTAAAGGTTCAGTAAAGTTTTAGCATCCTTTACTAAATAACAAGGCATACTTTGTAGACTTTTTTATTCAAGAAATTCCATGACACCAAACCCCAAGAATCACTGCATTCTATTTTCTGCAGCACTTCACCGACCTCCGTGAAAATTGGCTGATATCATCCACAGCAATAAACAGGAGAATAAACTCATGACCCTCATTCTCAGAAATCTTGACCCGCTCATCCTCATTCTTAAACATTATCACTTATTATCATTAGAATCCAAAACATTCCGGTGTAATTCAGCGGTAATTCACTTGCCTGGCTGGGCAGCACCGAGGCTTCATCTGCAGCACCACAAAACACAAAACAAAAAACAGCAAAATGTTCAGTTGTTGAAGGCAGAATATACACTGCACAACGTTCTACTGGTTTTATTCTTGCAGTTCTGTAATACAAGATCTGTAAGGGGAAACATACCCTCTTTTTTTTTTTTTTTTTTTTTTTTTTGATACAGCAAAGTGCCAAGATGCTCTCCGAGTACATGCTGCTGTTCACCATCGTGCAGCTGTCCGTGGCTATCAAGGCGATCAAGTGGGCATTTGCAGCGAAAAGACAGGCGTGAGCGCGCAGTGAGTATCACCTTCTCCCTCGAGGAGCCCAGCTCTGGGCCGCTTCCTCACAAGCCCCACGTGGAGCACTAACGTTTGGTAGGCACGGAACAAGCCACATGGTATCCCAGGCAGGTAGCTCAGCGGCGATGCTTCAGCAGGCCCTGGGTTCACTGTGGAAAGAAGGGATGTGGCCTTCATATGACTGATTCTCCGTGGCAGGAGACACCATGCAGGGCCCACGGAGCACTGGAGGAGCACCCGCAAGTGAAACCAAACACCTTCCCCTATATAAAATGTTTTGTAGTTACAGGATTTTTTTTTCCCTCTATTTGTGTCATATTTTTTAACTTTAAAGGTAATTTAAAAAAAAAAAAAAAAAAACTTTTTAGGGCCAACAAGATGGCTCAGTGGTCTAAAGTGCCTGCTTAGGCAAGGTTAGGCACCCTAGGACCGCGGTTCAATCCCCAGCACCGCAGGCTGTGCCAGCCCCACCCCCAGGGCAGGCTGAGCCAGCCATAATAGAAATAAATAAATAAATAAATAAATAAATAAATAAATAAATAAATTTAAAACCATACAGAATTTCAAAACAAGACAACAGGAAATTAATAATTGCTGTTGCACTACATATTGTTATCTTTAAATAGTTGTTCAGATTCTCAGACATAGGCATGCAAAACGATTAGGCAACTCCCAGGCCTTCATGGGTGAATAAGATAGAGCATACTAGTACGTAATTTTTTTGTTCATACCTACTTAATTCAACAGTTAATTCCCTAGGAACAAAAGAATTTTACAGAGGTTGTTATCAGGCCCAGAGATATGGAAATGCTAAAGTTAATTCTCAGAATTTCAGAGAACAGGAGACCGGGGAGATAGCTCAGTGGAATAAGTGCTTGGCTGGCAAACGCAAGGTCCTGAGTTCAGTCCCTGGTAGCACAGGAAAAAAAAGAATTTCAGAGAACTGCTTGAATGTCAATGTACAGGAACTTCAGTTTCCTCGGAAAAGAAGACCTTGGAGGAAATGTGTAGTTGGAAAAGATAAAAACCTTTGCCTAGAAGCCGTTGTTTTACTTCCCCCACCTCTACTACTCTAGGACCTAAGGCCAGCCCTGTTCCAGTGGGTCTAGGCATGACTGAGTCTGAGCACCCTGGTGAAGGACACGTCCACCCTCTACCTGGTGCCCACTCCACAGGCCCAGACCACAGAGGACACAAGGCTGGCAGGAGGCAGGCTGCGATTTATCCTTGCTCTCTCCCTCAGAAGAACAGGGAGGTTTAGGAAACGGCAAGGCTCTCCCTATCTTTTGCAGAATTCCTAGACTGACAAATTTGACCTGGCTTGTCACCTATACTCTGAGATGGTTCTTCTCTGCCTTGACTTTCCCAATTTTACTTCCAGTCTTACTCTCCCAATTTTCTTTCCTCCACGGGCAATGCCATATGTAC
>PVJA010016211.1:0-43852 GCA_004027025.1 Myocastor coypus | reverse complement strand
TTGAACTCAGCACCTTGTGCTTGCCAGGCAAGTGCTTATTCTATTGAGTTATCTCCCCAGCCCCCCAACTAATTTTATTTTTAAGTAAGCAAAAGACTTAAGAATTCCTTGAAGGGTATTTGTTTCAGGCCCACTGTGTTGTCCAGACTGGGCCTGAGTTTGTAGTCTTCTTGCCTCGGCCTGCCTCAGGGCTGGGATTATGGGCATGGACCACCACCCTCGCTGTTGGGCCTCGTGATTATTGGCATGCTTGACAAGTGTTTATTGCACAGAATTAAATAGCATGGTACTAAGTAGGCAAGTTCCCTTCTCCTGGAAAGCCTTTTTTTTTTTTTTTTAACCTTCCTTCCTTGCTTGGGAACATTGGAAACTGGATATGAGTAGGAGCATGTCAGGTTTCCTTGGAGAGTTGATAAATCATGCTGGGTATAAATGCAGGCTGTACAGTCAGACATGCTACTGTAACTTGAAATCATAAATCCTGCTCTTGAAGACTTAAGCCAAAAGCTAAATCTTTCTAGTGATGGCAGTTTGTTTTGTGGCCCAGGGTCAGGGAAGATGGGACTCCAAGAGTGAGTGTGTGTGTGTGTGTGTGTGTGTACATGCTCCTACATGTGCATTACAGTTGGTTCTGTCATTCAAGCTTGGGGTTGTCCCTTTTTTAAAGAACCAAATTAGAGCATTCCACTTGCTCGTTAAAATTCGTAAGTTTCATGCGGCAAGAATCATTATTCCGTTGATGGTTGAAAAGCCTCTCAAGTGAGCAGTACTTAGGAGATTATTAGAAACCTTTTCACAAAGTCAGGTGGTGACTCTGAATAATGAATTAGCTTAACCTGCAGGAGGAAACCGTACATTCACCGAGAATAAAGAGCGCTCCTTGAGCCAGGAGGAAATCTTCTTAGGTGGAGTTTGTTTATTTAACAGAACTTGAAATTAATGTACTGGCATTTATTGGACTGTTGGAGAAATTATGTTCCTGAGCAGTGCTGATTTCTATAAAATAAAAATTAATTAAGTAGCTGAACCATACGTCAAAGTCACCTTTTAAACTTTGACTACCTGATGTGACTGAGAAAAGAATGCCGGCTCTTCACTTGAAATGGTTTCTTGAAATTTCTTGCCAAGCACCCCATTCAGAACACTGCCGATCCTGCGCCTCATGCCGTAGCATGGACAGTGCACCAGTTCTTGAAACATGAAATACTTTGGGTTTCTACAGGTGCTGGGCTGGCTGTGGTGGTGTAGGCTAGGCTTAGCATCATCTGCGTTCTCTGCAGCCCCCTTTGCAGTTATTCCTTCAAAAAAGATTTAATGAGCATCTACCGTGTGCCATGGGAGTCCCTGTCCTCATGGGTAGGAACCAGTAAGTAAAAGGAATGAAAAAGAAACATGCAGTAGAATATTGGGCGGCAGGAAGTGCTGTCTTTTACTTTTGCCTGCCTTCCGCTGTATGACCCGTAAGATATTTAGCTGCATTTCTCATTCACACAGATGGAGATTTGGCCCATCTGGAAGTTCTGTGTGTGAACGAGTCAGTTCCTAGCTTGTCAGTGAATTGGTTGGTCATAGCTAAACCCACTTGCTTGTGCTGTTTTTATGAACATTGATTCTATGAGCTTTTATTGATCTTACCTGACTGACTAGAGATGCTAGAGGAGAAAAGAGAGGAAGTGGTTGGAGACAGTCCCGGAGAGTCAGGGTTGCTTGTGTCTGAGCCGGGGAGGGGACGGTCATGGAGAAGTCGAGGTATCAGGACTTTGTGGTGACCAGGGTCCTGGCCTGTGCTGGCCTTCACGGCAGCAAAGTCCTGAGTGCTGAGTCAGACAGAAGAAGGCCGAGGGGTGACTGTAGTGCGGACTCCTCACCGTCCTGAGGACACTAGGCAGGCAGCAGGACTCAGGTTGGATGGCTTCTCAGCAGTGGGAAAGGGGTCGAGGTTGTTCTGTTTTGTTACATTTCTGCTTTCAATGGGCTCTTTCCACAGCAGGAAGTCACTGCATGCTACTCTCTACTCCTGGGGGAAAGGCTTCCCTTCCTGCCCCTACGTCCTAAAGTAGGCTTTTCCAGGGGCTCTGAAGTAGCACATGCAGTCTCTTTGATTGTCCCAAGACTAAGGTGCCCGAACTGAGCCTGGATCTTGGTTGAGGGCCTCAGTCACTCTGAGGGTAAGTTTTGGATAAGAGTTTTTAACAGAGTATCTGCCCGTGTCTGCAACATTAGCTGGCCATGAGGTACCATGTGCCTCACGTTATGTGCTGGTTACCCCACAAGAAGCCAAGGCCTTTAGGAGGTGAAGTCTACAGAGCAGATTCCTGAGCTTTTGGGGACTCAACCCCCCTGCCCATTGCATACACCACTGCTGCATGAGTCTCTACATACACTCTCTACCTACGCCTCATTCTCTCTCTCTCTCTCTCTCTCTCTCTCTCTCTCTCTCTGTCTCTGTCTCTGTCTCTCTCTCTCTCTCTCTCTCTCACACACACACATATACACACACACACTCTCTCTCTACCCACAATTTCACATTTGGGCACCTTTAGATGTTCACAATAAACACCTTGTGCTTTTGGCCCAAGAGATCTTACAAACCTTGTGTTCTCTCCCTATTTATTTATTTTTAACCATTTATTTATTTGGTACCAGCTCTCACCATGCAGCTCAGACTCATAGTGATCCTCTTGTCTCAGCTTCCCCAGCACTGGGATTACAGGTTTGCGCCATCATACCCAGTTCTGCTGGCTAGCTTGGTGGGACCTGTGCTTGCCAAGCAGGCACTTAGACTGCTGAGCTGTTTCCCTAGCCCCCTGTCCCTTTTTAATACTTTCTTCTTCATAGGGTTAGGACTTTGTAAGACTAATAATGGTAAAGGTGGATCATCAATAATTAAGGATTGAGCATCAACAATATTTAATGGATCATTGAGTTTTTGTCCAATTTGCCTTTTCTTTTTACAAATAAAGCTTACAAGAATGCAAGTGTAAGTTTACAAAAGCTGGCGTGGTTTGGTCCTATAGATTTTTATTTTAAGCCAGGGTCTTCCTTTGTAACTCAGGGTGCTCTCCAGTTCCTGGGCCTAAATGATCTTGCTGTTTTCTCCTGCCTAGGTGCTGGGATTACAGGCACATGTCACTGTGCCTGGATCTGGGATATTCTTTGAGCTGCAGGGATTAACTGTTTAGCCTTAAGTTTTATGTGGACAAAATCCAAGTTTTCATCACTTGCATTCTAGTTTGACCTCAGCTGTACAACACCAATGAGAAGGTTCCTGGTTGGTTTTCCCAGAGTGGCCTCGTGTGGAGCATCCTTGCTGTTCAGCTTTGTACTTGCTGGCTCCTCCCTCCACCCCCTACAACAAGATGTGCAAGTCTTTGTTTCTCAGTTGTATTGAAATTTCACCAAGAAAAGCATACTGGCTTCCCATGGTCTGTAAAGTTTAGAATGTAACTGTGCAAGTTGTAGAACACAACAAATCTCACTTCTAGAACATTCTTTATTTTACTTCTTTCTCATTGTTACACTTCCTTATGTATATTTTAGATATTTATTAATACAATGACATGTTATACACAAGTATTTTCTGTAGCTTTTTTACTTTCCTATATGTCAGAATTCTTTTTTTTTTTGGCGGGACCAAGGTTTGAACTCATGACCTTGCCTTTGTCAGGCAAGCTCTTGTGCCACAAAGCTATCCCCCCAGCCCCCCTTTTAAATTTATTGTTATTTTATTTTATTGATTTATTTTTTTATACTTCAGAATTGTTTGGGGTTTTTTTTTAAGGAATTTTTAAATTTTATTTATTCATTTTTCTTGTTTCAGAACCTTTGTTTGTTTATTCACTCATTTTTATGGCTGGCTCAGCCCACCCTGAGGGCAGGGCTGGCGCAGCATGTGGTGCCGGGGATTGAACCGAGGTCCCTGAAGCTGCCCAAGGTTTCCCAAGCAGGTGCTTTAGACCACTGAGCCATCCTGCTGGGCCCCTATACTGCAGAATTTTTAAGACTAATTTGAAAGTCTAGATTCCAAATGTTTTTGAATGAGTCACTTCTTAGAAAACATAGGTGAGAATGAAAAGTATGGAAGGAACCAGACCCAATAATGGTCAGCAGTTCCCCCATGTAGAACCTGTATTCAGGTTGGGAAGGACAAGGAAGGTCATGTGACTCGCACAGAGACATTAACTAATGGCCTAATGGTGTGAGGACGCAAATCCCATCGTCGGCCAACTGAGACAGTGCCACCGTTCAGTTTCGTTGTAAGAGGCCAGCGGTGGACATAGGCTGGAGGCCCCACATAGTTGAGCTGTGATGGCCCCAAGCTTGGCCTGCAAGTCCCCTGGTATGGACTCCTCTACCCAGGGTGGGACCTGCTCGAGTTGTGGACCCTGCCCTGCCAGTCCCTCTGAGGATGAGGGGAGATTTCAGCAAACAACCAGATCAACGCTCCCGTCCCGTCAAGCTGGACTCCTCATCCCAGCTCCCTGTGTTGTGAGTGGACAAGTTCAGCTTAGTTCTGCGAGTTTCCTTTTGTTGTTAAGGTACTCGGATGCCCCACCGGTACACTTTTGTCATCTGTATAAAATCAGTGGCGCAGGGGAGAAAACAGCTCAAATTGAAAACAAAAACTGTCCTAGATGAATCCAAAGTACAGAGCTCTGTGAACTCAGGTAAGGGTCTAAGGAAGTGTGCCCTCTTAGAGAGGCCGTGTTTTTTCCCAGCCTGTGAGTGGAGCTACTAGAGTGTGCACTACAGGATACACTGAATGTGTGTGTGTGTGTGTGTGTGTGTGTGTACTGCAGGAGTGGCTACCTGCAGGCCCCGATCTCGGGCCCTACCATGCCCAGGCCATCAGCTAGGCAGCACCTCAGGGTGGGGCACCCTGCGTGCACCCCTTGAAATTTGAGTGCTAGAAGAGAAACACCTTTCTTGTACCCCCACCCAGTTCTCTTCTCCTCAGCCTAGTGAGGCCGAGAGTGACCTGACCTCGCTGCAGCATTCCTTCTCCTTGTTGCCCAGCCGCGGGCACAGGAACTGTCTGACTTCTCCTCACTCAGTGACCAAACCCACAGAGTGTGGGTTCCTTGTCCCTGCCATCGAGGTGGTAGAATGAGAGCCTGAACCCCGGCCAGGCCTGGGCTGATGACTCGGGGAAACCAGCAACCGTCACTCACCCAGGGCCAACTGCTACCTCTGAGTGGTTCCCATTTTAGTTTAAAGTTGCACTGTGTTTCTTTCCATGACGTCATATGTTTGCAGAGCTGAGAGTTTAGTGAGTACTGTGGTACCAGGCTGGTGAAAATAGGAAGTGTGGGCATCTGGTGTGACCCTGGCATGGGGGACAGCACAGGGCCTGGTGACACCCACACCCATTAGTAAGCAGTGATAGCAACTACAGAGTGGAGTAGAGTACTGTCCTGTATTGCCTTGGAAGGATCCTGTGTGCTGTTTCACATGGTGTGTGACAGGTAAGTCAGAAATACCTGTCAGGTGGTTTGGGTGCAACTAGTAAATGAAAGGAATGCTACAGGATTTCTCTCGGCCTGCTACGTCATGAAAAAGTCTCTGAGATGCCATGGACACCAAGATTTGAGGAAGTTCAGGAGTCTGTGAGTGCAGATCCCACCCCGGAAGGGCAGTGAGTGACATGGGCACGCTCAGTGCTGAAGGGAGGTGGACAACAGCTCCTGAGATGGGCACAGGGGCCGGCTTGTGGCCGGCACAGTGGTGGCCCCGGCAGGGATCCAGGCTGTATGGATGCCTGCCTGGCCTTCAGGGAAGAGGAGCTGTTGGGCCTCTCTGCTTCTAGTGCCTTTCTACCTTGCGAAGGTGCAAGGGAGTGCTGGCTCGGCCAGTCCTCCCCGTCCTCTTCCTCTTAGCAGACTCGGCAGTGCATAGGTACTCGCTCTGCTGGGGCTGTCGCCAGCACAGAGCCCTGAGCTGGAGAGGACACAGCCCCTCTTCACACATCCTCTTCAAGTGCTATCTCCCTGCCCTTCTGAGGAATTCTCAGAGAACCAATTTCTCAAAAGCTATGAGGCAAGTTTTTATTTTTTATTATTTTAAAAATCTTTTTTTTTTTTTTTTTTTTTTTTTTTTTTTTTTTTTTTTTTTTTTTTTTTTTTTTTTGGTACAGGGTCTCACTATGCAGGGCAGACTTGTAGTGATGATCCTCCTGTCTCAGCCTCCCCAGTGCTGAGATTACAGGTGTACACCACTATGCCCGGTTCTGGGGCTGGCTTGGCATGCAGCACCAGGGATCTCACCCTGGTCCTTGAGCTTGCCAGGCAGGCGCCTGGATTGCTGCGCTATTTCCCCAGTCCGCCCTCCCCCCTCAAGTTTTTGTTTTTCACTGTCTTACTATTTAGTTAGATCCACTCAAGAGGGTAGGGAGGCAAACATTTTAAAAGATGTGCAAAAGGATTACATTTTATTTTTTTAAAAAATAGAATTTATGGTGACAAGATTTTTGGAAAGCCAGGGCGCACCACTGGCGTTTCTTCCTCATAGCCACCCTTCACATGCCAAGGCGAAGGCCTGTGTTCCTGTCGCACACTGGGCTCTTAGGCGGCCTCCAGATCTGCACACACAGAACAGTTGTGCAGTGCATTCCTTCATCCATGCAGCGTGTCTGTTGGTGTTCCCTGTGCCCAGGGACTTTTGCTCTGTGCTGGGGACACAGAATTCCAAGTGGCCCAGGGCCCAGCCCACAGAGGCTCTGGGGGGCATGAATGCGGTAAGGTTGGCCAGGGGGGAAGTCCCACAGATGAAGCTGGAGGAGGGGACGCTGCGTGGAACTCACTGCTGTGGGGAAGCTCAGGGCAGTGGAAAGGAAGGTAGGGGCCGAGCTGGGGCCTGAATGGAGGCAGAGCCAGGGAGGCTGTCACCTCTCAGATCTTTGGAACTTGGAGCTACTAGGTGGCAGAATGAGTTGGGAGAAGGAACATTACCTGCCTGCCTATAGGGGGCGGGGGGAGGCGGATGCCATCCGGGAAAACCTAAGGCCTTCCTAGGAGCCAGATGGGCCTAGATTTGAAGTCGCAGCCACCATTGGAACAGACAGGAAGGGCAGGATCACTGTTTTCAAAACCAAGGAAGATCTTGGGAGGAAAAAACAGGAATTGAAGTTTGGAATGTTAGTGGCTGGGTCATTGAGTATGCAGGTGACACGAGGAATGCAGACAGAGGTCTGTCCTGGAGCCACAGCTCTGGGAGGCTGCTAGGTGTAACTAATCTAAAAGCTTGGTGCAGTTAGTTCCTTTACCCATGGCCGTGGCTCCTCTTACATAGAATTTTCTTTGGTTTTTCCCATCCATTTCACTGTGTTAAAATTTTTTTCACATAAATTATGTTGGAAATTTTACTAGATGACTACTTATTTGGTAAGTGGAGATACCCTGACATCTTTAAAGTGGATCTGTCTTTCCTTCATCACATTTTCTCATTTAGCTTTTCTTATTTCTCCTCCTCAGAAACAGGAGTTCATGCCACCCCCACTAGTTCACATGCAGTTGTGGATAATATATTCCTGGGTGTTCTATGTTTTTTGTTCTCACCATTATTATACCCAGTCTTACTGATATTTTAATAGCTGTTGCTCATAGAAAGGAATTGTGTGGGTGTGTATGGTTACTTCTTTGAACTTCTGATACTATAATGTTTTTTTCTTTCCCCCTCTTGGTAAGAATAGAATAATATAATCCACAAGTAATGATTCTAATTTCCTTTTAATGTGTGTACCATATTCCTTGTTAGGACTAAGAAAATCTGCTGTAGGTTAAGATAGGGAGGGAGTGGTTATAAAGTAAGGACTGCTTTATCGTAAGTTACTATTTAGAAGTCCAGGCTCAGTACACAGCTTTTTTTTTTTTCCTTTTCAGCTTTCTCCTAATTAGGAAAGAGTTGCCCTCTCAAAACTTATGTTGATAGATATTTTGAATGGTGGTAGTATATATTTTAGGTTTGCAGATTACCTCTAGAGGGTGGTTTTGTGTGGTATATTTGACTTTCAGTGATTTTACACTTCCAAGCACTTATTCTCTGATTCCTTGGTGCTGATTAGGCAGTGGTTTATTTACTAAATCTATACGTAAGTTCACAAGTGCACAACCCTAGCAGATGATATAAAGCCAAGAGAGTTCAAGCTTATAGTTGAGTCAAGGTCCAGGTGAAACTTTCCTGTAAAATCTTACCCTTCTCCCTTCATCCAATAATGTAAAAATCAATTTATGTTTTCATCTTAAAGACTCAATTTTACTTTTTTGGGTTTTTTAAAAAAAATTATTTACTTATCCATTTGGTATAGGCTCTTACTATGCAGCTCGGACCCGTAGTGATGTTCCTGTCTCGGCCTCCCCAGCACTGAATTTACCGGTGTGTGCCACCAGGCCCAGTTTTGTGCCTGCATGGCGCCCCCAGGCTTCTGGGGCCAGCACAGCATAGGGTACTAGAAACTGAACCTAGGTCCTTGTGCTTGCCAGACAGGCACTTAGACTGCTGAGCTATCTCCTTGGCTTGAGTCAATTTTGAAAAGTTAACTTTTTCTAACTGTTTTTATGTCTGAACACTCTTTATACTATTAAATAAAGTTCATGTTAATAGTCCATGATGATTGAGTTTATTTGGGAAAGCTGGCACATGCACCAAACTTCTTATACACTTAAATATATTTATTTTAAACATCCTTAAAATATAAGTGTTTTTATGTGCTGAGCTGATTGCAATCAGAAAGCAACTTGCTGATGCAGTTTAGAGTTCTAGAGTGTGCTTTATCTTCTCTTTGCAAGTTAACTTTTAAGTTTTCCTTTCTGTTTGTCAAGTGAAGTCCGTGACCTTTGTCCTTGAATGAGCAGTCTGGTTATCTGAATCATTAGGGCTTTGACCACCAAGGGCAAATTGTGGACAGCTTTTAGCTGGGCTGCCTCGCCTTGTTTAAATAGCCAAACACCTGCTCCGCAAGCCCTGCTCATGTGAGTGGCTCCGTGTGTTCCTGGCTGGAGGATTTGCAGAGCTGGAGCACAAAGAGAATGATTGTTACCCAATAAGCAGGAGTCACACACTTCTACCAATCGCCTTAGGAGGGCTGGTTACCATGGAATCCACCATCTGTTCACTCCCTGCCGCTGGAATGTGATTACCCTTGCCAGGCTGGGGACTCTGTGAGCGCTGAGCCGTGCTGGGGTGCTGGGGTGAATGGGATCTGCAATGGGCTAGGGCGAGCAAGGCGAGTGAAGGCAGCTGGTCTGTGACTTCTGGCCAGAGAACAGACGCTGCTTCCCGAGGGTGAGTACCCATGCCTGGCGTGGCCGGCTCCCCAGCCCCTACGTGAGGCTTTCTCTCCATGCAGTCAGAGGGGACCCAGCCTCCGGCTTGCACGCGTGTCTCATGTTGGCCTTAAGCAGTTCTGGGATGTCCCCCACCATCGCGTGTGTGTTGAGAAATAAAAGAATTATCTGTTCATCTTTTAAAAACGTGTTTTTCTCCTGTCTGTGAAATTGTTTTATGACCTCTGCAAGTGGCAAAGACACTGTCATTTTCAGCTGTGTCTCAGAAGGAGTGTACGGAGGGCATGCTTGCTGAAATCCGCCCAGCACCACAACGTATTCAGTGCCTGGTCTTATTATTTGAAAAAGATCTCAGGTCAGGGGCGTTGTAGGTTACAGTTTAATTCATGACTGTCTGGCTGCACATGACGGGCGACCATTACTAGGTCATGTTGAAATGTGATGTTTATGCAGTTTTATTTTGCAATATCTCACACAAGTTTCAAGGGCCCCCGAGCATGTGGAAACAATGTGACAGACGCCCGGATAAAGGAAGAGGCAAACTAGGAAGGTGGCCTTGGTTTCAAGGGCTTCCTTTGTTTTTCTGTTTCAACAGCCCCTTAAAATGTGTGCCGCATATCGTGAGCAGAAGGAGGAGATTTGGGTCCTAACAAATGGATGACTGACATTTTTCTGGGTGGCCCAGAGGTTGGTAGCTCAAACAAGGGACAACTATGTCTTTTGTAAGGCAGCATTGTCTACCCTTCCCCAGCACTGTGCCCTGAAATAGCCGAGTGGAAGACAGAAAGAGCACCGACTGGACTCGGGGTGCTGCTTTTGTGTAAGTTGTGCTGCCATCTCGCCCCTGCCCTGGGAGTCACACTGGGGCTGCCATTTTCCTCGGTGGGGGAGGGGCTGGCAGGGCAGCTTTGCCCGAGCAGGTCGCATCTTGGATACATGTGTACATGGCTCTGAGGCTGGCCCAGATCCCCAGGAGCACATTGCCAATAGGCCTTCATTGGGCGGGTTTTAAAAAAACGATGCTATAAAATTAAGTAACCTCACACTGGCCAAGGACTCATGTGCATACTTCAAGAATAGGTTTCTAGGCCTGGTGGTTATTTGCAGATTCTTGGTCAGAATTGTGGTTGACTTGTAAAATTCTTACTATCTCTAGTACTTACTGATCTATATTTTTCTTAAATAAGCAGAACTATATTAATTACGTGCTGTTTCTAAGGAAGATGTTTTTTCCAGTAGCAGACATGTGCCTACCTTAAGGTTTGCTTCACACCATTTGAAATGTTTTCAAGATAATCTTGTACTATTGGGGTAAAATTTTCACTCCCAAAAATCAGTCATTCCTAAGCTCTGAGGTTGGGGAGGAAAGGAGCTAATTTAACGAGCACTGCATGTTCACGTGGCCCGCTTTACCATGTGTCTTCTTGAAACCCGAAACAACATCTGAGTGACTGAACGTGAAAGTGTGACCTTGGTGCCTAAGACGTGCTTACTGAGGCGCTTGGGGTGGGCCAGGTAAATGTGCATGCTTCTCAAACTCTGGAGTGCTTGCCAGTGTGCTTGCTGTGTTCCCTGCGAGTTTCTGAGATCAGGGACTTACTGAGTTAAGTCACCGGATTACTGAGTGTACCTGACATAAAGTTCTGGGATTGCATCTGCAGGTGAGTGTTATGCTAGATTCCTGGCATTTTATGGCAGTTGGCAGGAATGTAGTCATTTTTACTCAGGTATGTTGATTAATAAACTGCTTGTTTGAGCTTCCAGAGGAGCAAGTAATGAAACCGGGAGAGTTGTTCAAAGGCTTTGTTCCTTTGACCACCAACTAGAAACTGGGTGATGTTGAGGGTCACCCCTTACTGGAATCCAGGTCAGGAGGAGTAAGATGGCAGGCACCATCCTGGAGCAGTGGGAGCCCAGCCAGTGTCAGGGACAGAGTGCATGTCCCACTCCTGTCCTCACTTGTGCAGATGTGAGTTGGGATCTGGGGAGATGTTTGTCCCCCGTTCATGAGAGACCCTGCTGTGAACAGCTTCTGGGTCAGGAACTGAGGGTGTGTGGGTCTGTGTGATGTGTGGCTGGCTGTTGAGATCTCACTACGACGCCTGTGGAAGGGCAGGGCCAGCTCCACCGAAGTCTTCTCTTACCTTTCCCAGCTCCAGAGGCTGGTTGTCTTTCAGTCCTCGGATGTACTCTTAAGAGTACGCTGAATTATAAGCATATATTTATGAGGGTAGATATGTAAAACTCAGTTTTGTAAAAAGTACAGGTAACAAATATGAAATTCTAACAAACGCACCATGTAAATGAAGTGCCTCAGGGGATGCAGCTCGCTAGCTGTCAGAATAGACAGCCCGTCCCCCACTGGGAGTTCAGCTCAGCCCTGTCTCTCTGCCTCCTTCACTGACCCACCCCACCGGGCAGCTGTCTGGCCTGCCTTCCACTCCAACAGCCCTGGTTCACGCCTTGCGTTTTCCTTCGATGTTGTTGGCTCATTCTGCCTGACTCCTTTCTGTCCCTGTACTTTTGAGTACAGACTTGTAATCCATTCTTCTGAGGTGGACTCATCAGGGCCACTGTGGACTTGGGACCCTTGAATAGCTGCGGAGACAGAGCTGAGGATTCAGAGCTGGATCTGTGCCCCCCCCCCATGTTGTGTGTTCTCAGAACCTCGCCACGTTCTCCGCGGCTCTCAAGAGTGGATGCGGCGAAGCTGGCTGTGTCTCGCCCTCCCCTAGAACGCCGTGTTGTCATGGCTGCAGTTCCACTTAGCCTGTGTATCTAATCTGTCTAATTGGATGCTTCAGCACAACTGTGCGTTGCTGTGTGCCACGCAGACCTAGAGGACGGGGCCCTATAAAGCATGCGCGCGAGCGGTGTCAACTCTCGCAAAAGCTGTGGCTCAGACGCGTGGTGAGGGGGAGTTTATCTGTGCAGCAGAGTGGCATGCTGGCAGCTGTTTCTCCTCCGCTGTCCTCTTCTGTTTTTAGAACTGCTCGGTGTTTCTGTAGCCCTGAAAGCAAACCCAACTTCTGCTGGCCAAAGGACTAGATCTGCGTGGGCACTGTGGATCCCAGGACCCTGTGTGGAGAGCACTTATCCTTTTGTCCTTGGGCTGCCCCAAGATAGTTCGGTGGGGTTACCAGAGGGTGTCTAGCAGAACCTTGTTCTTAGAAAAGATCTGTAGTTTTACACTTAACTCTCACTCTGCACAGCTAATTGTTCTTTTGTAACACACGTTTTGAGTTACTGGCTTCCCCTGTAGGTAGTTCCTTCCCTCTTTTCCTTCCTCCTTGTCTGCCCAAATCCTGTGTTCTTTAAAAAAAAAAAAAAAAAAAAAAAAGTTACCAGTTTCCTGGACCAGAACTCTGATTAGTGAAATAATGGCAGAGTGTGTTCACATAAGGTAGACAGACTGGACCTATTGGATCTTTTGGTCCCTACTACCCATCACGAAATATTGCTTTTCACACTTATGTGGAGATCCCAATGTAGACAGAATGATCTGATTTTAAACTCCACTTTAGAGAAGAATCTAAGGCCCATAGCGATGAACGATTTTTTTCCAGGCATGAAGCCTGACTGAGAGAAACAGCCGATGCGTGTGTGGCCTGTGAAACGCACAGACTCGAGCAAGGTCACACGGCTCTACCCTGTCGCCCTTACTGGAAGCAGAGCATGGATGGAGCTGCCTCCCTATGGCTCTAGAGGTAGAAGTTTCAGTGACTCTTGACAGAGTCCAGCCCTGAGGGGTGGTTTCCTCAAGAATCACAGTCATCAGAAACAGATGCCCTGTTGTAAATTCCTGACCCTTTAAAAATCCCAGCTCCCAGCCCAGCCAGAGGCCTGTCCTGTGGGCTTGGGGGCAGGCCCTCGTCCTTGCAGCCTGCGAGTAGAGTAGTGAGGAGCGCAGAGGTGGTGAGGAGGCGGCTTGGCTGTTGTTGGAGCCTGGAGCCGGAGTTGGGGGAGCTCCGAGGCTGACAGCTGGAGATGACTGTGGCTCCCCTGGGGGCACGCACCTGTCACCTGGGGTGGCTATCCAGTGTGCACAGTGCTGCCGCATAGCTGTGCCCGGCTGCCCTCCTTCCTGTTCCTTTCCAGCCCTTGACTACCATGCAAATCCTCGCGGAGTATTGGCTGTGCTGCTGCTGCTGCAGGTCTGGAGAATGCAGTGCCAAGCCCCAAGGCAGGTCTTTAGTGTGATCCACAGGGTAGCAGGGGACATAAAGCCCTCCCCTAGGGCTTGGCACTGCATTCTCTAGACCTGCAGCCACTCTGTGCACCCTCCTCTTTTGGGACTTGCACCCTGTGTCAAAGCCAGGCTCTGGGGACAGGCCTGGGATGCTCCAGGAAGCCACCGCAGACCTGGGCTTAGGCCACCTCACTAACCGTGTAGAGGGACGTCTCCATCCTCAGTTGCCCCACTGTAGGAGTTGTGAGGTTCCTGTGGGCATGGAACAGGTCATGTACAGAGCTTGTGGCAGGGGCTGGCGTGAGGCTAAAACCAGGGGGCATCTGGGGGCCTGGGTGGTGCCAGCTGTACTGGCAAAATCAGAGCTGAGGCAGGACAGGTTCATGGTCTGGAGCGCATGGATCGAGGTGTGGGAAGCCCTTTCCTGCGCCCCATGAGGGGTAGAGGTCCTGTGGATAGTTTTAAAGATTTGGGAGAGTAGATCTTTCATAGTGTAAAAGGTTAGGTGGCTTAATGGTGGAAACACAGGAGGAAGTGACACCAGGCAGCCAGAATTCTTCATCTTTCCCATCATCCTCTTCAGCTGCAGCCAGCAGAGTTTCCCTCTGGCGTCACCCCCCAACTCGGTGATGTCACATTGTCTGCTTGGTATTTAGACTCAAGTCAGCACAGACAGCAGAATTTGCTTAGTCCAAAACTTTCTTGAGGAATCTCTTAGGAAGGCACAGCTTGGAGAACCGCCCGCTCATAAGCCCGGTGCTCATACATGTGTGTGCATTTGTGTCTCTGTGTGCATCTGCATGTGCTCATGTGTGCATGTTTCCCCAGGGTTGGAAGCGATTGCTGCCTCTTGGCTTGGGAATGAGAGACAATAACGCTTGCTCTCAGTGAATGGCTGTTCTCAGTGGACTGCGGCAGTGCTCGAAGCCCAGTGGGTCGAGGGCTCACACTCACGGTCCAACGCAAACCAAAAGGGCTGGGTCCTGGCCTGGTGTCCATCTCTGTCTCTCCCTCCACAGCACACCAAGCACACTGTGTGTAGAAGTAGGTGGATGCCGCAGGAGGAGGCACACTTCTGAGAGAACTGTGGAACTGTGGCCCATGCTAGCTGCCGTTTTGTACACGCCAGACCCAGAAACTGTATGCATCGTCCCATCTAGCCTTGAGTAAGAGGGATCTATCTTCACTGAACAAATAAAACCTGTTAGGAGATAACATATCAATTCTGAATTCTCTAGCTATGAAGTGATAAGTCAATGTAGAAAGCATTGTCCATTCAGGTTATGAGCAGCTGTTTCCAGCTTTTGTGCTCAATTTTCATTGTGACACCTAGGTAACATCGTGACAATGAAAGACTTGTTACAAGAGCAGAGGGGATATAGGTGGAAGATTGCAGAGAGGTGACCAGAGAATTAATCAGTGACTGTCCTTCAGAAGCCCTTCGGTGATTAGTAATCACCAAAGAACAAGAATAGTTTGTAAAGAAGCAGTACAAATTCTAATACATTTCCCAGCTTTCATATAAGTAGTGATCAAAAGAGTACACAAAATATTCTATTTATATTGGCAGAAGTTTCTGAAGTGCTTATATGCTGGATTAAAGACTATTTCAGATATATATCTCAGATGAGCATGTCCACTTATGAGCTTTTGAATCAGATGATATATGTCATTTTTAAATCCTAAGAGTACATGCTATTATAAGGACTAGAGGCCCATGGTAATGTAAAAGAAAAGAGGGCCATGTTGAAATAAATTCAGAGGAATCCAGAGCAGGGAGTGGCTCCAGGCCCCAGAGGGTGAGGGTTGTGCCCTGTCCCGGGGGGCGTCTGAGCTGTCCTCCCTGCTGCTACCTGTCCAGGAGCCTCCTGCCTCAGGTGCAGCTCCCTGTGCATGGCAGAAAACATAGCTGTCCCAAATCCAAGGGGACCCCTGCCTGGGCCGGTGGAAAGCAGAGACACGTGGGACTGCTGCTTCCTCCTCAGGAGAGTCTCCCCCGCCATGCTTGGGTCAGGCAGGTTCTGTGGGCTATGGCCACAGGACCCTGAGGTGACCTCATCTCTAGTAAGATAGAGACACACATCTGCTGTGGGCATCAGGAGCTTTGTGCTTTTTTTCTTCTTTATGCTTTCTCTGTAGATTTTAAGTGACTAAGAAAAGGTAAACTAATATGAACTTGGAGACAAATTAAAATCTGGTAGGAGAGACCAACTTGTCCCAAGGGACAGTAACTAACGTATGGTAGTTTATTTTTGTGTTGTAGGCACAAAATGGTAGTAAAAACTTCAGGATAGCTTTCTTGCTAATTACTTTTAAAAGTGGAATGATTTGTTCAAAAAGTATTTTCTCTTTTGAGAGATAGCTGAGCACCATATAAGCACCTGCTTGTCAAGTACAAGGTCCTGAGTTCGATTCCCCCCCCCCCAAAAGTTTTCTTATCACAGATTGTACCCAAACAGAAATTACAAATTGGGAAAACATAGTACATGATTGTAATCCCAGCCCTCTGGGAAGCTGAGGCAGGATTGTAAGTTCTAGTCCAGCCTGGGCAACTTAGCAATTCAGTAATGCCTTGTCTCAATAAAATGAAAAGGTGTGCAAATATAGTTTAAGACAAGGGTCCTAGATTCCTTCTCTAGTACTGAGAAGGAAAAAAGAAAGAAGTTAGACCATACTTATAATAGATACTATAGAAAAGTTCCATCCTTCAGGTAGGTGTGGAGAGCTAAATGTCTGAAAAATTCCTTTCCAGCGCTGACATTCTATTAGGAAAGAAGAATTTGCTCTGGAAAGAGCGTTTATACAATGCTTAATTAAGTGCTGGGGAAGATTTTATGCAAGCTACGTTCCTTCTGTGAAAGAGACGTGAACTTATTCAAGAGCCATCTGAATCAGCAGAGCTAAGTGGGAGGCAATCAGTTTGAGGCCTATCTTGAAGGCAGGGCATGGATCATGTGGGGGAACTCATTCTGAGTTTAGTTGATGGTTGGGACTAAGGTAGAATTACGTGGCAGCTCATGAGCTCTATGTCTCAGGTAAGACATAGTGCTAGCAAGCTCTCTGTTCCTGTAACAAATACCTCAGATGACTTAGGCAAAGGGAGGAAAGGGTTATGTAGGCTCACGGCTTCAGAGCTTGCGCTCCAGGGTTGTCCTCTTTGGCTTTGGGCCTGTGATGAGGTAGGACATTGTGATGGGAGCCAGAGGTAGCAGGAGCACCTTACCTCATGGCAGCCAGGGGGCAGAGAGCTAAGGAAGAGAGAGAGAGGAGAGAGAGAGAGAGAGAGAGAGAGAGAGAGAGAGAGAGAGAGAGAGAGAGAGAGACCGAGACCCAGTGTCCCCTTCCAGGGCATGCCTTCCTATGACCAGAGACCGCCAACTAGGAACCACCTCCCTGAGGCGCCCCAGGCTAGGGACTGCGCCTTTAACACATTGGGACAGCTATAACCTGGCAGAGGCCTTGTTCATGTCCATCCTCCAGTGGAATGGTGTGAAGCGTGCACAGAGCCAAGAAGTCAAAAGAGATGATTGTGGTGAACCTGTCTTTGGGCTTAACTGTATTCTGGAAAAGAAGGAACTGTAGTCCCACTGGTGGAGGCTTTTATGTTCTGACAGTTACGTTAAACTGTGGTGGAAATACATATTAGCTGTATTGTAAATTAACTTATGTGTTAAAGGACCTGTGTGTGTGTGTGTGTGTGTGTGTGTGTGTGTGTGTGTGTGTGTGGTTCCTCATTGTTGTGCTATAGTGAAGTTATATTAAAGATATACTTTATTTTCATTAAAAAAAGACATTGACTCCATAGAGGATAAGCTGATCCCAGGACTTAAACCTAGGTTAGCTCTTTGTTAAATCTTAGTTTTCTCCTTTTCAAACATGGACTAAGTGCTAAAGTACTGCTATACGATGATAGCTATAATATAGCTCTTCTTTGAATTACATTTCTACTTTCTGATCGTTTTTGTGTACATGAGTGTTCTAAACTCATGCCAAAGAGCATATCTTAAATGCAGCAGTGGCCATCCGGGGCCCTGAGGAAGGGGCAGTCCCTACTGCTGTCTTGGTATGAGTCACATGTGTTGATACCCCACCATGTTGGGCTTCCCTTTCCAGAGTGGTGCCCATCCCAGAATTGCCAGGCCGTCTTCCCTCAGAAAGAGCCGCTGGGCCAGCAGTGGCAGTGGCCAGGCCCGTGACTGGCTGCCAAAATGTGCAGTGGCTTGCATAGGGCTCTCTGGGTCTGGCTGTTAGCTGTCAGGGAGCGTGCACCTTTGATGTCACATTGAGTCATTGGATGAAAGGGGCAGACCAGGAAGCCTTTGTTTTGAAGCTGTCTTTCTCCAGCCCCTGTCCCGTTTCTTCTAACTGCCCAGGAATAGAATACCTTTCTGGAAAGGCTAATGGCCCGTCGCTGGAGAACGCTGGTAGAGCAGGGAAGAGCAGGGTGCTGGCCCAGCATTTCTAGGGGCTGGCAGCTAGTGGTGTCCTCTTGCATCAAAGTTCAGTGGATTTATTTCATGCACTAAGCATTTAATTTATCTCTGCCCAGTGCTATGCTAGAGCAGTAAGGTGCTGCCTGGCTCTCAATAGCCTTCCTTTAGAGAGTTCAGTGTATGACACAAGGTCATAAAAGCATTCAAGATTGTGTGCCAGGTGCTGCGATTGCACAGAAAGAAGGACTCGTGACTAGGTGGAGAGTAAGAAAAATGTCACCTTGGAGACAGCTCTGGTCCGAACCTTGAGGGTAAGGTGCGAACTGCCAAGTGGTGAAGGGCACTTCATATCTGAAATGGTGCACCCAAGAGAGAGCTGTACCAAAGGTAATTCATGTTCAGAATAAGAAAGTTGATGGCACTGGTGTGGGGAGTGGAGCAGCTATGATTTGTAAGGTGCACAGCAGCAGGTCGCCTAGACTGTGGCATGGCTCACAGTGAGACTGGGTTCTGTGGAGAGAGCTGGCTGGGACTTAGAGGCTGGCAGGCAGTGGGGCCCCGTTGTGCGGGGGAGTTGCCTGGGCAGCCCCGTGCAGCAAGGCCCAGGGCAGTGAGGTGCAGGAGAGAGGGTGAGCTCTCCTAGAGACAGCGGCACTGGATGCGGGAGGAAGGACTGAGACATCGGGCGAGCAGCTCCGTCGGGACCGGCTGATGCACCGGCCGTGTGAACAGGGTTGGAGAGTGGGAGCGTCTGAAACACGTGGGCAAGGCGGCTCGGGCCGGGCTGAATTTCCCATCAGGGGTAATTTATTTGTCGAATCTGTGTGTTTTACAGCGTTGACAACAAATGCCAGACACTTAATATTCGCAGTCTGGTAAACTATATTGGCTTCCCTTTTGCAAAATAGAAACTACAATGCAAGGAAAATAATGAGATTTTAAAAACAGCTCCAAGTTTTTCTTGTTGATCCACTTTCCAACACTTGCTACCCTGTACTGTATTTAAAATCATTGCTTGTCAACAGGTGACCGGATCCTCACTGTAGGGTAGGAGCAGAGCATAGAATAGGGTTGATGTGGGGCCCAGGGAGGTAGCTCAGGGGCACAAGTGCCTGCCTGGCAAGTGCAAGGTCCTAAGTTCGATCCCCAGTTACACACACACACACACACACACACAAGGGTTTATCTGAATTCATAGCAAGATGCAGACAGTGTATCTGTGTCATATATATGGCCCTAATTGGGGTGTGTGTGTTTGTGTGTAAGGAGGGAGGGAAGGAGCGACAGACAGACAGTGAGAACTAGGTGTGTTTGTAGTTCAGCACCTTTTCACCAAGCTATATCTCTGGCCCTTTTTGTTGTAATTAAGAAAACAAAAACAAAACAACCATAAAACAAAAAACTTGAGACAAGCTCTTACCGAGTCTGGGCTTAAATATGATCTCATTGCTTTATCTCACAGTGGTGGGATTATGGGTGTCTTAAGTTGCTTTTCTCTCATTGCAGAGACAAAGTACAAAATGAAGGGTGAGCTCTCGGGTTGCAGAGTTTCAGTCCTTCCTCTGCTGGCTCCAAGGCAGAGTGGCATGGGAAAGAGCCACACTTCATGGTGACAGAAGATAGCAAAGGCAACAAGAACAAAAGAGGGGAGGCGCAGCCTCCTTTCCTCCCCACACTGTAAGCAGGCTGCCCGCCCTCAGGTGGGCGCAGCCCTCACACCATCTCTGCACCCTCCTCTTGCTGAGGATGAGGATGTTTACAGGGAGGACCCTGGCTCCCTGCTGAATTGCTTAAACTTTGCAAGTTGACACCAGGAATAGCTATTACAGGAGGCATAATATGGATTTGTTTTTTGGAGGAAGAAGTGGAAAGTCTGAGTAACTAGTTATGCAATTTCAGTTTTAGAACAGACCCTGAAGCACTGCGTGTGCAGCAGAGAGATGACCATAGGGGCTGCAAGACCGAAAAGATTTAGAAAAATTGAAGTGGTCTTCAATGCTTGAAATATATGAAGACAAATGTATTTTTATCAGTACCACGAATTACATGTACCTTTAATTTTTTTTTCAGGGCCGGGGTTCAAACTCACGACCTTGCACTTGCCAGGCAGGCACTTGCACCTCAGAGCTATCTCCCCAGCCCCTACGAATTACATGTAAATCCATTCTTTTTTTTTTTTTTTTTTTTTTTTTTTTTTTTTTTTTTTTTTTTTTTTTTTTTTTTTTTTTTTTTTTGAGACAGGGTCTTACTGTGCAGTTCAGGCTGGCCTCGAGCTCACTTTTGTAGCCCAGGCTGGTCTAGAACTCATATCGATCCTCCTGCCTCAGCCTCTCAGGTGCTGGGATTACAGGTGTGTGGCACCTTGCCCAGCCTTACAAATCCATTCTAAAAAAATTGAAACAGAGCCAACAACGGCCCGTGCCCAGGCTGCACCGCACCACCAGCAGCCGGGAGGAGGCATAAAGGGGAAGGTGCAGGCCGAGCTGGTGCCGTACTCTGTGCCCGTCTCACAGCCGTCTGCTGTGGCATCTGTGGCGAGCGCAGCTGCTGCAAGGACCCACTCAATGTCGCCCTGTGACCATGTTGGCAACTCTGTGGTCTGTTGTGCATCAGTCAAAAGGCATCTCGCTGTGCTTCGTTTTTTCGCTGTATCTAATACATAGAAAGTACAGACTATGTATTAGCCAACTGCTTTTTTTATTTGTTTGTTTGTTTGTTGGTATTTAGGACAGCATCTGCAGGGTGTCACTATGTAGATGGGACTCAGTGATTTTCCTGTTTTCAGCCTCCTAAAGTGCTGGGATCTCGGGTGTGCACCACCACACCCAGTCTCTACTGCTTATTTTATCAGTAAGGATTAACTGATTGGTAGTCAAGTTTTGGGGGATCAGATGGTATATATAGCCTAGCATAGAGGGGGACACTTGTGATCCCAGAGTGAGGCTGAGGCTGAAGGGTCCAAGTTGGATTCCAGCCTGGGCAGCCTAGTGACTTAATGAGACCTGCCTCAAAACTAAGAATGGGCCTGGCGTGGTGGCTCATGCCTGTAATTCCAGCACTCAGGAGGCTGAGACAGGAGGATTGGTGCAAGTTCGAGACCAGCCTGGGCTACAAAAGTGAGCTCAAGGCCAGCCTGAACTGCATAGCAAGACCCTGTCTCAAAAAGACAAAAAAAAAAAAAAAAAAAAACTAAGAATGGGTTGGAGATGGGTTCGGTGTGAAGGCCCTGGGTTCCGTCCCAGTACGATGCACACGTGCATTCCCATCACAGGCAGATTTTCTGCTCGGTGGTGCTTGGCAGCCCCGACCCCTGCAATGTCTGTCTGAGCTGCCCTTGGCTGTGCCCTTGGCTCTCTCCCTGCTGGGCCAGGAGCTGTGGCACTTCCATGCCAGCTTTTGGTTCTGCATAGAAGCCCTGCCAGCACTGGGGCCATTGAACCACACTGACTCTCACAAAGAAAAGGTAAAGGCATGGATGTAGACTGGCCTGATGGTTGAGTGTCATGTCCTTAACCTCAAAGATGAGGAGCAGCGTGGCCAGCCAGGGCCAGACAGTTGCCTGTGAGGCTGCTGTTGGGGGCACCTGCTCTGCGGGAGCGGCCTTCTTCACAGTCCCTGCCTGGCTCTCCTGACTGGGCTGGACACTATCCTGGTTCTCTTTGCCCCCTGGTCTTACACAAGCCCAGCAGGTGCGAGTATTTCAGTCCGTTGCAAATGGACACGGTGGGAAGGCAATGACACCCTCAGAGTGTAGGAAAGGGGTTCTAGGGTGCCCTGGCTCATCTGCCCAAGGAGTTAGGAGAGATGGTTGTCCTTTTGAATGAAACAGAGTCTTTTCAGATACCTGTGGGTTTGGCTCTTCTACCTCTCTGCTCTTTCTTGCTTCCCCCTAATGAGACTAACTTCTTCCCCTTTTGCAGAACGGTAAGCGACAGAGGCAAAGGAGGAGCTACTTGTGCGGGTCTGTGAGCACTGGTGTCTCCTAGGTATGAAAATGATGTGGGGAGGGAAAGGGCCTAAATCCCACACAGGAAGGTAGGAGGCATCGAAACCCTGGCTTTTTTTTTTTTTCGAATGAAATCCCTCTTTGAAAGGACAGGCAAAGGTACTCTTAATCCATGAGGCAGTGTATCAGAGAAAGCTAATCTAGTTTTTAAACAGGAACTTGAGTTTAGTAAGTAGCTGCTAATTTCAAACTGGTACATGTTGTAATAATTAAAATTGCCAAAAGAGAACCAAAACTGTTCTGGGGAGTCAGTAGAAAAACAATAGTAAACTAGGGAGAGAAACCCCTTGAAAAGTTACATGGTGGAATCCGGCAGCAAACCAAAGTAATTTCCCTTTCCAAGTTGTGAACGGTGGCATGGGCATTTCGTTCTCACACTGAGCGCCCTGGTCTTTGAGACCCCATCCTGCTGTAGGGACCAGGGGAGCCGAAGCAGGCCATCGGCCAGGAGCGCAGCATGTGCTTACAGGGATGTGCACGGTGCAGACATGTGGGGTGCAGATATGAGGTGAGCTTTAGCACAAACTTTTATGTTTAAAAGACAATAAAGTTCAACAGAAACAACTCTTGTATCCACCCCCAAGGTAATTAGGTGGCTTATATGCAAATGAAAAGAGCAAAACATGGTTTTGTAGTCAAATGCCTCTGACAGATTCAAGTAGCAAAGGCTTATTACTCAAATGAGGCAAGGAATGGCACATGTAGTACCTTAATTTCAGGGGCTAACTCTTTATGTAATACATCCTGTGATAAAATATTGGGACAGACACTGCTCTGTAGATCACGCTCCGTGCTACAGTGCCTGCCTGGTAGGCTCAAGGTCCTGAGTTTGGCTTCTGGTATTACCTGACCCCCACCCCCAAGCTCCACTATTGCTCCATAAAATTGAGGTAGATGGGGCTGGGGAGATAGCTCCGAGGCACAAGTGCCTGCTGGGCAAGTGCAAGGTCGTGAGTTCGAACCCCGGTCCCCCCCCCAAAAAAAAAAAAATTGAGGTAGATCTGGAAACTATAATGCTTTTAATTGGCAAATTTTAGTTATAGCATATTTTTAACAAGTACCCCCAAAAGTTCCTAGAGGCTTAGTAAAACTTATTAACATTCCAATCAGCAAATTTTTATGGCGCTCTTATGTGCCTTGAATGGACCCCATCTTGGGGCAGGAAGTATGTTCTAGAAATAATTTGGAGCCGGGCATGGTGACGCACGCCTATAATCCCAGCATGTGGGAGGCTGAGGCGGGAGGATTGGTGCAAGTTCGAGACCAGCCTGGACTACAAAAGTGAGCTCAAGGCCACCCTGAACTGCGCAGTGAGACCCTGTCTCAAAAAGACAAAAATAATAATAATAATAATTTGGTTCAAACCAAAAAGGGAACAAGGGGAGGGGAAGGAGAAAGGAAAGAAGGAACAAGGAGAAAAGAACAGAAGGAAGAAATGGAAACAAATCTTTTTGTAAATAAAGAAGGGCCTGGAGGGAGGGGAGGGGAATGGGGAAAGAGCCACAAGATGCACAGAGGTACAAACTCCCCACAGCAAGTACTATCCTTGTGTGTATCTAAATTGTACCAGTAAAATGAGTTAAAGAATAACCTGGGCCAGACGTGGTGGTATGAGTCTGTAGTCCAGCGGTCCAGCTGCTCAGGAGGCTGCAGCAGGCGGACTGCCTGTGCCCAGGAGTTTGGGCCCAACCTGGGCAATGGTGAGGCCCTGTGCCTTGAGTTCTCCCCGTCCTCCCCTTCCCTATGTCTTTTTCTTTCTAATCCATTATTACCAGTTTTCCCCTTCTGTAGTCCCCACCCCCAGCTCTATGTGAGTAAGTCCCCAAGGGGACTTACTCCATGTCCACTCTACTCTGTTAGGACACTGCCTACGGTAGCAATGACAAGTGGCAATCCATGTTCCTGCAGTTAGTTTGCAGGTGTCACCATGCCACCCCTTCATTGCCGCCTCCATCTACAAGTCCCGTGGGCACTCGAGATGACAGTTTCTCTGTAATTTATAGCCAGGCTACTCTAAGGCTAAAACATTTCGTGTCTTTATCACGTTGACTAGGGGTGGAGGGGCACGTGCGGCTACCCAGCTGCTAAACTCTGGGCGCTGGGAAGGAATTAGAGGCAGAGTTTAAAGGAAGAGGTTTACTTGAAGAAGGGCAAGAGGAGAGGAGACAGACAGCCACTCTGTGAGGGTAGTGGCCTAGGAAGCTGAGTGCCCATCAGTTCTTGTCCTTAGTACCTTTTATGAAGGCCAGTGCCCCTGCCTGTGTGGGCACCCAGAACTTGGCACCATCGGAATGAAGGCAAGAGGGGGGCAGGGGGCTCATGGAAGGTCAGTACAATGTGTAGCTATACAGTGATGCATCGATCCAGAGCGAGAGGATACGTGCGTGGATGGATACATAGGTGTGCGCCTCTTGTACACAGAAAGAGGCTTAGGTGGCGCCCCTAGGTTCTTTGCACTTTATCAGGAGGGAGGGCTGGTTACCCTGACCCAGTTCCAGGCTGTGTCCTGCTATGTTCTGATTCCCGTCTTTGTCTTTCTAATGGCTCGAGGCTAACTGCAGATGCAAAAGCTGCCTTTTGTAAGATTTCCTGTGAATTTCTTCAGTAAAGCTTTTTAAGACCCATTTTCTCCCCTTTCCTGCCCATGGCAACCTTCACTACAAGACTGACTTCCTTTCTACCCTCCCCACCACTACCCAGTATTGCCCAGTGTTGTAGAGTGAACACCCAGGGCCTTCATACCGGGCCACATTCTCAGCTTTAACTTTTAGTTTGAGACAAGGTCTTGCTGCGCTGCTGGGGCTGGGCTCCACCTTGAACCCTCCTGCCTCAGTCTCCCTGAGTGCTGGGGTTACAGGCGCTGTGTCTGGCTTCTTACTAGTTTTAAGTTTGCAGGGGTTGAACCCAGGGCTTCAGGTGTGCTGGGCAAGGACTCTACCACTGAGCTACGTCCTTAGCTCTGTCTAGTTACTTTTGGATTGGATTCTAGGGGCATCCTCCAGCTAAGGAAAGTCTCTGAATTTTTTTGTACCCCAGAGTCAAGCTAGTCACCTTGGTCATCTAGCACCTAGGAGAGTTCTAAGGAATATGATAAAATTTTGGAAGAATTCAACTTAAAATTATGTTGGCACTTAGTATTTTTTTTTTTTTTTTTTTTTTGTGGGACTGGGGTTCGAACTCACGACCTTGCACTTGCCAGGAAGGCACTTGTGCCACGGAGCTATCTCCCCAGCCCACACTTAGTATTTTTGTGTGTAGCATTTTTACATTGCCCATCTTGTATTATGTCATGATTTTATCACTGGTGCCTGTTATGGTTCGTGTCTAGTTGTCCCCCCAAAGTGTCATGCAGTCATGGGGCGGACTTCAGGAGTTTGTGATGAATGCGTGATCCACTAGGATTATGGGTGCAAGCACTGCTGGGATTATGGGTATGAGTGCCCTTTGCAGATACTCTGGATTACAATGCAGGGAAGAGAGGCTAGCTAGCTGCCTGAGCTACTGCCACTCCCTTAGCTCTTCGCTGTTTTGCACCAGCCTTGAACTGCTGCCTCTGTCGTGTGCCCTGGAGCCAGCTGAGAATGGACTGCAACCTCCACTGATTGTGAGCGGTATCAACCTTTCCTTCAGTTTGGGTGTCGGGTATTTTGTCCAATAATGAGAGAAGGGTAACTGAGACAGTGTCATGATATATTTCTGATGTCAGCTTTCCACCATGTAAATTGTGCGAATAGTTTGGAGATTAAGAATTCTTAGATGAGACGTGCAAGATCACTGTAAAAAATTGTGTGGAGACATGAAGACGATCCGCAGTGCGTGTGCCCTGTAAGGTACAGAAGATGAGCACCTGGGACACAGGAAACAGGGACCAGATCTCAGAACATCGTGTCTGTGGAGTTAAAAACCTTAGTGTTCTCACCAGTACTGACATGAGTCGGCAGAGTACAGAGTTCCCTTCTGTTTCCTCTGCACGTGGACGCATGTCCTTCATTGGCTAAGCTTTGAGGGGAGGGGTGCTGCCTGACAGTAGGTGTTTAGCAGCTTACTACCTAGCAGTGACATGTGAAAGAAAGTAGAGGTGACACTGGAAGGAGAAAGTGTCCAGGAGCTGGAGCAGTGGACATGCAACTGCAGGCCGAGAGGATGTTCCCATTGTTGTGGGATTTGATCACTGAAGAGAGTTTATCTTTTATAAAAATTTATGTCTGTGGCTGAGGAGATAGCTCAGCGGTCTAAGCACCTGGCTGGCAAGTGCAAGACCTGGGTTCAAGCCCCAGTATCAAGTGCTGTTCCTGCCCCTGAAACTGCCTGTAATCCCAGTGCTGGGGAGGCTGAGATAGCAGGATGAACTGTGTAGTGAGACACTGTATCAAGTAAATATTTTTTTAAAAATTTGCATACATTCATAGTACATGCATATTGAAAAAAGATTCTACTAAACTTGAAAAAAACTTTGGAATACTTTTTGTAGGCATTAGACTAAGTGTTTCAAAAATCTTTAAAAGTGTAATCATGCCTTCCAACATCGGGGCAGATAGAGGTGTGCTGGGAGAATGTGGAGGAAGAGCAGGTAGGTGGTGGGAGCTGCCAGCGGGTTCCATCATCTGGGGCAGCAGTCCCTCCGTGAGGACCGAACCTGGGGCCAAGGAGGGGAGCGAAGTGACACTGTCCACACTTCAGGTTCCTGCTGGCCGTGAGATGTTTAGCCAAAATGCAAAGGAGCAGAGTTGAGCGTGTTTTCTCAAAAGCTAGCGTTTCTCTTTATTTTCTGTCCCCAGCATGCACGAGCAAGTGCGTGTTGTAATTAACACGGGCACACATTTATGCCTGCGCATACACAGCAGGTGTGCGTGCCTCAGTTTTTGCTGAAAGGGCTGTTTTGGGGGACTGCTGAGGGAACCCGCTTTGCGGGCCTTCCCTGGTGCCCTGCGTGCTGCGGCCAGGCTTGGCCATCATTTCGTCATTCTGCTCTCCCTGGGCCCCTGAAGAGGACACCTTTGAATGAGGTCTCGGTGGCATTGGAGCCAGTGTTGCTGTCCATGAACTTTGAGGGGAGTGAGACTCATGAAGGGTGGATCAGGAATGACCCAAGTTCCTGGAAGCCCGGGGAGGGACCTGGCCTCATGGAAAGTCCACCTGGTCCTGGGGTTGGAGAATGGTGTAGCGAGTTGAGCTGGAAATCGAGGATGGTGATGAGCAGTACTTAAGGGAAAATTCCCGAGTTCCTAGCGCCGAGTTAGGAAGGGTTCTGGGCCGCCCTGTAGATGAATGCAGGCGACCCCCTCAGAAGGAATCCAACAGGCTTGTGCATCAACGTGTGACTTTCAAAATCCCATTTCCATTTTTTATGGGTAACCATGATCCCGAGTCTTCAGTTGCTCTGCTTGCACAGACATGAAATATGCCTGTCCTTGTCATCTTGGAATGAGGACAGGAGAAGCTGCCGTGGCGAGGTTATTCAGCTAAATGTTGCTGACTGGTGTGGCTCATGAGGGTGAAAGCAAACCACTGTGTTTAACGCTGCGTGCATGCGTATTTTACATCCCAGAGCATGGTAGAGAAAACCTGGGTCCAGTTCAGCATTGCTGCTAAAGTCGACAGCACGCAGATTGCCTGAAGAATAACTGGCAGTTTCCAAATGGGTGTGGTGGTGTGCTCAGTGAGGCTGAGGCAGGAGGGCCTCAGATTTGGACCCAGCAAGTGAGTGCATTCATAGTTGTGATCTAGCCTCCATTTGCCAGTGGAGAACTAGGTCGTAGAAGTGTGCTGTTTTATTTTAATGTGAGATCTGTTTACCCCTGGCCTTACTGCCACCACAAAGATCATATCGTAGAAAGGTTATCAGGTCCCTAAAATCTGGATCTGCAGCTGCATTATGGGGCTAGCTGCCTGTCATCCCAGATAGAAAGCTGAGGCAGGAAGATTACGAGTGGAAGGCTAGTTTGGGCAAGTTAGCAAGGGCTCTGTCTTTAAAAAATCCTTCATTTATTTATTTATTTTAACGTATTTAGTACAGGGTCTACAGGGTCTCGCCACACAGATCAGACTTGGAATCACAGTGATCTTCCTGTTTTCAATCTCCCAAGCACTGTTATTACAGGCGCAGGCCGCAATACCCAGTCTTAATCACTGTCTCAGCACACCCCAGGGTGGGGCCCGCATGGCACACAGAGGATCAAACACAGCCACTGTGCTCTGCCTAAGCAGATGCTTTAATCTGCTGAGCTATCTGCTCACGTACCACCCAAATTTTTCAAAAAAATTTATTTATTTATTTATTTATGTATTTATTTATGTATTTATTTATGTATTTATTTGGTACAGGTTCTCGCTATGCAGCTCAGACTCATGGTGATCCTCCTGTCTCAGCCTCTGCAGCTCTGGGATTATAGGCATGCATTGCCACATCTGGCTCTGTACATCCAGGGTCCAGGGCCACATGGCATGTGGTACCAGGGATTGAACCCAGGTCCTTGTGCTTCCTAGGCAGGCACTTAGACTGTTGAGGTATCTCCCCAGCCCTAAAAAAATCCTTAACAAGAAAAGCCGGAGATGTCACTCAGTGGTAAAGCACCTCTGGGTTTGGCACCCACGGTTACAGCAAGATAAAATGAACACACTAAAACTCTGAATCTATTAACATTTTCTTTTTTTTTTTGTCTTTTTGAGACAGGGTCTCGCTATGCAGTTGAGGCTAGTCCTGAGCTCACTTTTGTAGCCCAGGCTGGTCTCGAACTCGCACCAATCCTCCTGCCTCAGCCTCCCGAGTGCTGGGATTACAGGCGTGCGCCACCACGCCCGGCTCTATTAACATTTTCTTTTTTCGCTTTCTTTTTTTTTTTGTGGGACTGGGGTTTGAATTCATGACCATTGCACTTGCCATGCAGGCACTTGTGCCATGGAGCTATTTCCCCAGCCCCAACATTTTCTTTCTTTGGAACTAAATTTATATATAACTGTTCTGAACATCTGAAGCTGCAAAGAGAGACTTCAACTCTGTACGGAATAAGTAAATGAGACAGGCACTGGTTGTATTTAGCTTACCTTTTCTCCTAATTCTTATTTTAGCATTTAAGAATATTGGGGCTAGCCAGGTGTGGTGGCGCACTGCCAGAACTGAGGGGGCTAAGGTGGAGGAAGTTCAAGACCAGCATGGGCAACGTTGTGAGTTCAAGCCTGCCTTGCTCAGAGCTAGATCCTGTCTTTTAAAAAAAAAAAAAAAAGGAAAGAAATATTGGGCCAAATATAAGAAGGTCTGAGTAGCTGCTGTTGCCCAGGGACTCTTGCGGAAAGGGAGCCAATAATTAGAAGAAATTTGAGTAAAGCAGCTGATCAAAAAGTAGAGAGATGGAAGCTATGGATTTTGTGGCCCTGCTGGCTGGACCTTACCCTCTGTTTGACCTGGTGAGGGCATAACTTACAAGTTATTTTCCTAACTCCTCAGAGGAGCCTTTTCTGGAAGTGCGTGGTTATTTCAAAGTTGGAAAAAAATAATTATTTGGTTCCTGTGGAAATTTATGAAAACAAAACGTTTTTCTTGACTTCCTTCTCAGAAATTGGGAGCATGGCTTAGGCAGATGTTCACAGAGGGAAGAGGCAGGAGGGCAGGGGGGAAGAAGGGGAGGGCAGGGTTCCCCCCGCAGGCCTCCTATGAACCCTGAGTTCTGCCTAAGTGTCACAGGCAGCCATGGAGGCCAAGGACTTGGGGAAACTTCCAGAAGCCACAGATTGAAATCTCTTTTGCCTTCCTCTGCTGCCTTGTGAATTTGTGCTTCGAGATAATCCTCAAAACCCCCTTCTTTAGTTGTTCAGGCATGGGGGGCATGGGGCCGAGGCCGGGAGGCGGGCAGGGTCCCGGAAACAGACACTTTGGAGCTAGTACATGTGTAGCAGCTGCAGCCTGGGGTGGGGCCCATGAGGAGAGCGTAGGGGGCTTTCTCACGGCAGGGCTGTGATCTGGCTGGCTGTAGCTGAGCCCAGAGAAAGGAGTTAGGAAGGCGAGGAGAGCTGGCTGAGGTCGGAGGCCAAGGTCGAGGACGCTGCAGTTGCAGTAGTTCCATTGTCCGAGGCGGAACAGGAAGGCGTGTTGTTTTCAGGCCCCCGGCTCTAGCATGAAGTCCGCCGCTTCATGCGGTGCAGCCTCCCCCACAGCCCCATCCCTAGGGCTTTGTCAGTTTCTCCCCTGGAAACTCAGAATTGTTAAACAGGCACAGCGGTGACTTGTGGCAAGGCAAGGCAACCGCCTGAGGGTGGCTCTGCGTGGAGTCTCTGACTTCCACAGAAAGCATGTGTGGCACGATGACCTGTGGGCTTAGGGACGCAGGGCTCGCAGAGGGTACAGAGGGTAACAGCTCTCAGCAGGTGCGCCCGGGTAAGTTTGCCTCGCCACACAAGTAGCATTGTTATGTATCAAGCGGATGTTTTTCCCCTTGGAGAAAGGGGGCGTGCATTGCCTGGGAGTGGTGTAAGAGCAGGAGGCTGAGGCTCTGGGAGCTGCAGAAAGCATCCACAGTGTGCTGAAGTCTCCTACGGGCGGTAGGCGGTCCGCAGGAAAAGACAAGGCGCAGGAGCTTAAAAAAATTGGGCAACAAATATTTAAGAACAGAAATTATAGATCCAAGGCCAGGAAGGTCGCTCAGCAAGTGCAAAGTCCTGAGTTCAATCCCTGGTACTGCAAAATAAATAAATAAGTAAATATAATGGATCATGCAAATACATATTCAAGCAAAAGCTTTTGTCATGAACGATGTTAACATACTAACACACAATTTGAAGCGCTGCATAGAGTCAGAGAAAGCGCTTAGGGGCCTTTTTTTTCCCCCTACTCCCACCAGAAGCCATGCAGAATTTCATGCTTATTGGACCTTTTGATTTTTCCACATATAGCTTTATGTCCTTAGTGATATGAAAAACTCCCTATATAGCTGCATCCCACCGTTCTGTGGCTACCTTTTATTTCACATTGTTTGCGAGACTGACACCCCCTCGCCCTGCCCCGTACCTCAGGTGCATCTGTTTCCCATGATAATACGGTTATCCACACCTACAGCTTTCAGGAGCAAGAGGTTTATTTGGCTGAAGGTTCAAGGTTTCAGTGGGTTCGGGCCAGTGCCACCGGTCTGAAAGCAGAAATGGCATAGTGGGAGGACCTGGTGGGGGTCGGCTGCTTACCCCCTGGCGGCCAGGAAGCCGAGCAAGGAGCCGGGAACAAGAGTACTCCCAGCTTGCCTCAGTTATTTTTCCCTTGTTGCTGAGACAGAACACCTGATACCCCAAGTTAAGGAAGGAAAGATCTATTTAGGTCACAGAGGTGGAGGCTTCAGTCTGCCACTAGCTCATTCTGAGGCAGAGGGCTGTGGCAGAGGGCGTTGCATGGTGGCAGAAGGCAGTGGAAGGAGAAGAATGGGGGAGAGCAAGCTTCTCTGCTCACCGTTACATTGTGTGCAGGCTCTCTGCCCCAACACTTTTACCATCTCCTAGTCCTCCTCTGGCAAGCCTCAGGAAGTTTATATAATGAGGGTCCTGGCCCTCCTAAACTTCTCAGATTGATGCGATGAACAGTGTCCTAGAGTGGTAAGGCCATGTCCCCCACACCCCAGGATGCAGGGCTGCTGAGTTGCTGAGGCTGCTAGTCTCCTCAGGTTAGCACGGGCTAGCCACCATGTCCCAGGTCACCCCCTCATGACCTCCTCCAGGCAGTCCCTTTGGCCACTGAGCTCATCAGCGCATGAATCTGTGGACAGCATCCCTTGACCAGTCACCTTCCACACCTAGGAGATGTTAGGCGTTTGAGGTCCGGGCTGTACCAACAGTTTTGTATCATAGAGTACATTGTCAATTTGCTATGCCAAGTTCTTGTTCTCACATAGTAAATCAGCAAAGCTATTTTAAAAAATCTTAGTGTAATACTAGTGAAGGGAAGAGAAAATTGTACGTAGTCTTGGTATCACATCTTGGGAAGTAAAGTTTTGTAATAAGTTATCAAAATTTAACACTTACAGGGGCCAGGGAGATAGCTCAGAGACACAAGTGCTTGTCTAGCAAATGCAAGGTCCTGAGTTTGATACCTGGTACCAAAAACAAAACAACAACAACAACAAAAACTTACATATCATTTAGCTATCAAGTACATTTCTAGTAATCTCTAGAAGCACTTGTTCAAGTGCATGGAAATGTGTATCAGAATGATCTCTTTGGCAAGTATAATGAGTAAGGAAATCATGCCGTAGGGGCATTCTGCAAGCTGATCTGTGTGTATCCCTGGAAGGATGCCCACCAGAATCCTGCTCCAAGACTGCTGAGAAGTGACAGAGAGCTGGAGGTGGTGGCCAGCCCCTCCTTGGCCAGGCACCACACGTGAGTAGGGTGCATGGTTCCTTCTGAAGGATGCCATGTGTCTCCTTGAGCTAGTAAAGCTGGAGGAAGTCCTTGGTCATGATATCATCCTCCAGTACATGTTCATTCTTAGCTTACATACTGAAGCCTTTTTCCTTAATTATTTTAATGTATCACGTGGTGGGGAAAATGCTAAAAGAGGACACGGCACCCCTTGTGGCAGTGGTTACCAGAGAAACAGACCTAATGCAAGATACACAGATGAACAAGACTGGCAATCAGCCAGGACAGCAGGAGGCACAAGGCTACTGCCTGCCTCACAGGGGACTCATAAGTAGGAAGAGCATCCTCTAAGGTGACAGATTTTCAAACCAGTAACAGTTGCTCCCTTTCCAGCGTTGAGTCCCACGTGACTGTGCAAGTGGCAGTGTGGTAAGTCTGTCTGCTGGCGTCGCAGCAGCTGAGTGAGAAGTGCATGGCACTGTCACATCCCAGCCACCAGTATCATGGGCAGCTGGAATTCTTCAGTTTCATTACCTCAGGAGACCACAGTGGTGTGTGTGGTCTTTGTGGATGGAGCTGTTGTTGCGTACCTCACAACTTTGTCCACGGGACCCTGTGTTTCTGCCACTAGAAAGATGTGTGGGCCTTCCCTGGGCTCCCACAGAGATGGCATCCCCGAGCTGAGTTAGAAGAGACAATGGCTGAACCTAGAGTTGTGTTCCTGCCTACCCGGGGAACTCTCCTGGGCCTTGGCATAAGATTCCAAGTGGTTTAGTGTTAACTGACGTGTAGCTGGAGAGGTGTTTTTCGCTTTGAGCTTGTGAGAAAATACTCACTGTTGAACCCAGGGCCTCGATCATGCTAGCTGAGGCAAAGGCTGTGCCTCAGCAACGTCCCCAGCCCTTGTAAGTTGGTCTTGCTCCCTTCCCCTGGCTGGCTCCAGTCTCCTGCCTTGCCCCCGTCCATTCACTGGGATTCCAGTGCGTGTCCCTTTGCTTGGCTAGAAAATGTTTTTGTTGCCTATTTTTAATAAAAGAGTGGAGGTTCAAAGTTTGCTTTGAAGCTCTGTCTAAAAAAGTTTAGTACAAAAATATTCAAGCAACTGATTTACCTGGCATGTGCTCAAGAATTTTGGGCCTTGTTTCATGAAGGCCAGTCGACGTGCAAAATGGTAGTCGCGTATCAGTTGCTTATTGTCGTTACTGTGTTATTTTAAGCGGTGAGGGAATTGTTTTATTACCGTGCTATTGGATTTTTTTATATTGTTATTTGAAAACTGGCAAATATAAGATGGGTTTAGATTCAGATTAAATTAGCTTATTTTTATGAAAATAAGCATTTCTTCAAGTGTTGTGCTGAACCATCAGTGTGAAGGCTCACCTCAGTAGTCTTTCATTATTTTTCCTACTTCCATTTTTATCTGAAAAAGATGAAATGGCAACATCTATGTGGTAAGGTAGCCCTTTTATCTTATTGCTAAAACATGTTTATTAGCAAATCATAGCTTAATATATGGAGGTTTGCCATTAATATATGGAAAATTTCAATGATATAATAAGTATTGTACAAGTTAGCTTTAAATAAAAAATGCTAAGGCAGTCAGCTAAATCACCCGCCTTTTTTTTTTTTTTTTTTTTTTGGTCTTGTTGGTTCACTGGGGAACACTCCTCTACATTCACATCAGTGCAGACCAGGAAGTGTGATGACTGGTTCTACCCTTAGGGAAATGTTGAAAGCTGCAACAAGTAATAGCGACAACATGTCTGAGTACATGGTCATATGGCCACATTAGCTGTCTACCTGGAAGGTAGAGCTGCTTATTTCATAAACAAGGAACTTCACAAATTTTATCTGAAGAATGTAATTTAATAAAATGCCTGCTCCATGCATCTTTTTTTTTTTTTTTTTCTTTTTGAGACAGGGTCTCACTATGCAGTTCAGGCCGGCCTTGAGCTCACTTTTGTAGCCCAGGTTGGTCTTGAACTCACATTGATCCTCCTGCCTCAGCCTCCCAAGTGCTGGAATTACAAGCATGTGTTCATCATACCCGGCTAAACCATCCACTTTTTAAGATTTGTTATTTTTAAAAATGTATTTGGTATAGGGTTTCACTGTGCAGCTCAGACTCATAGTGATCCTTCTGTTTTCAGCCTCCCCAGCCCTGTGATCCCAGGCGTGTGCCACCAGGCTCAGTCTTAGTCTCAGTGGCAAAGCACTTGCCTAGGCAGGCTCTTAGTCTGCTGAGCTATCTTGCCAGCCCCACTCATCTATTTTTAAACATTGTAGATTTATAAGTTTTAATTCAGGAAGTCTGGGTCAATTGTTAGAGCATTTATGTCATAAATGATAAACTACTGAAAATAATTGAATAAGCACCCTAAAAAGTATGTTCAATATAATGAAAAAAAATAACCTTATGAAATAACCATGTATTTGGCAGAACTCTTTGTGTTCCTTATTCTGCGCAGTTTGGGCAGATACGCTATCCCTTATGATGGCATGGGGACCCCACCTCTGTGATGACGGGAAGGCTGGATGACAGCCTGCTGAGCCTGCAGAGCCCAGGGTATTTTGTGAGTAGTTGTGAAGTTGGGTTCTAAATCTCTTCTAGGCCTGATATTCATAAGAAATCACTTTAGAGTGTCTAAACATAGGTATTGAAAAGGACACATTCAGCATTACCAGTTGGACTTTGTGTGGTGCTCATGTGTTCCCTTGAATTAAGGGATTCCATCAAGATTTGAATTTGATAAGATTTCTGAAAGTCACAAAAAATAGGTGCAGCTAACCAGGGCAGTGTCTGTGCTACTAAAGGTGAGAAGGCAGGGCATGCAGTAGACCTCATGCTGCCATGCCATCGTAGTAGCAAGGCCAACCCATCACTTTTCTAATCTGGTTTTTAAGAGAACAGTTCATTGTATTCCTATTTTTTAAACTGATATTTCTATTTGGTACAGGGTCTTGCTACACAGCTCAGACACAGAGTGATCCTCCTGTCTCAGCCTCCCCAGTGCTGAGATTACAGGCCTGTACTACCACACTCACTTGGGGAGGGGCATGGCATGCGGTACTGGGGATCAAACCCAGGTCCTTGCGCTTGGCAGGCAGAAACTTAGACTACTGACCTATCTTCCCAGTCCTTTTCTCCTTCCTAAAAAAGGAGTAATTTATGACCAGTAAACTAACCCTTTGTCTGCTGGACCTTGACTACTGACAGGTGCATATCCTCTAATCACCACCACGGAGTAGTTGTGGCTCACCAGTCCAAAGTATCCCGGCTCCTCCTTGCCTCCAGCAAATAGATGAGACAAGCCCAAGACCATGCCAGAAGTTTCTTTTGAAAATGTAGGATGAATCAGTAGGGGAGAAACAGGCTCTGTAGGATGAACTTGGGCAGAACGAGAGAAAAAGAGGATAGAAGCAAAAATACAAGTCCATGCTGTGTCCAATCGGCTATCTTGAGATCTCACTGTGGCGGTCCCTGTGGTGGCTAGTGTCTTTAATGTCATCTACATCTCGTGCGAGCTGCAGAGAAGTTCTACAGAGGGAGTCCTAAGAATTACATGGGATCCCAAATGGCTCTGTTATTTCCCACACCACCAGCCTCTGGCATCTGGGGCTGTTTCCTGTCCCTGTAAGTTCAGGTAGCCTTTAAGTTGGCTTCTAAGGACCTCCTGCGAGGTCCCTCACGCACTCTGTTGTTGCTGCGTGATGGCCACTGCAGGGTGTCTCAGCATGGCTTAGCCACTTAGCAAGTGAACACCAGCCCCTGGCATTAGGAGTAAAGTTCCTGCAAATATCCATGTGCAGGCTTTTGTGAGGCTCAGCACCGAGGACTTGGGAATCACAGGATGCATGGCCCTGGTCTGCTTAACTGTGTTAGAAACTGCCATGGCTGGAACCGAACAGCCTAAAACTTACTTTTTTTTTTTAAGAAATTTTTATTTTATTTATTTATTTATTCTTGTTTCAGAACCTTTGTTTGTTTATTCACTCATTTTTATGGCCGGCTCAGCCCACCCTGAGGGCAGGGCTGGCACAGCATGTGGTGCTGGGGATCAAACTGTGGTCCCTGAAGCCGCCCAAGCTTTCCCAAGCAGGCGCTTTAGACCACTGAGCCACCCCACCGGGCCAATAGAACGTACTTTTTTTTTTTTGTCTTTTTGAGACAGGGTCTCACTATGCAGTTCTGGCTGGCCTTGAGCTCACTTTTGTAGCCCAGGCTGGTCTTGAACTCTCACCGATCCTCCTGCCTCAGCCTCCCGAGTGCTGGGATTACAGGTGTGTGCCACCATGCCCGGCTAGAACTTACTTTTAGAGTTGTGGAAGATGCTGAATAAATTGCAAGCTGATGCCCTTATGGGCCATAGTTTGTGTCTTGTTAAGGCCAGGGAATGAGCCCAAGGTTGTGAGCTTGATAAGCATCCAATCCTCTACCAAGCCATACCCCTAGCCCCAGGTGTAAGCTGGTTGTATGTTAATTATCTCTTCCTAGCTATAAATCAGGTTTTGGTTTTCAGGTTTTCCTCTACACAGACAAAAATAAATGAAACCACTTTATTTTAATTTACTATAAAAATATCAATTTAATTTCTTAAAGACTGTCATTTTATTAGAATGGCTGAGGTTTTTAACCTCTCAAATCTAGGTTTCTATAAAATGGTGATGAATTTCCTCTTCTATGAAATGCAGATAAATTGTTGCCTTACAGTGAGAATCTAATGAAATGCTACATTCTAGACATAACACCTGGCCTGGGGTAAATATTAGCTGTCAAAACAGAAATGGAATTTGCTTCAAACCAAACTTGAGACTGTAATTTAAATGTTGCTATAAAGGATTAGGAAGCACAGGTGCTCGGGCACTTTTGTGACAGAAAAACATTCTGGTTTCTACATTACTAAAATTTGCCAGGTCTAAATGGTCTTGGAATCCAGTCTAAGAAGTTTCTCTGTTATGGTGAATCTTGAGCACAGGGTAGAGTTTGCAAAGGAAATAAAAGAATTTAGACTGACTGACGTCACCCTGACTTCATGTTGCTGTATTCTAATACTCTATTTTATTGTGAAAGTTAGTCCTGCCTTACATAGAGATGATGTTCTATGTGTTGGTGCTGAGGATGGAACCCGGCTGTTGTACTTGCTGAGCAAGTGTTCCACAGCTGAGCCACGTCATTAGCTACCAGGAGCAAGTTTGCTAAATGTTATCATTTGTATTAAAAAGATGGGTGACCCCCATTTCCTAACCGGCAGGTGTAAGTTTCTCAGTGTCCTCTGTCTGTGGTTCTCTGTGACTCCTGCGTGTGGGCACTTGTGTGCTCTAAGGCTTTGCTGTCCCCAAAACCAGGGTACAGATTCTGTGGCTCTGCTGCACCCAGCTGCACCCAATGTAGGAGTAGGGTGTGTGCCAGCAGCTGGCAGGTGACTGATGTGTGCCACACAGGGTACCGTGCTGCCTGATTCCTGCCTGAGAGGGGCACTTGTGGTGAGGGAAGGTCTGAGGCTGTCACCTCACTGAGATTTCATAAATATTGTGTTTGCTTCAGCAGCACATAGACTAAAATCAGAACAATGTCATAAATATTTTAATTCTGACATTTCCTCATTTGGCAAGGTTCTGAGGAAAATGTTTAAGTACTAATGAGATCATCTAAATTTATAAAGATATATAAAAATGGACAATAAATATTTTATCAGTTGAACGGTGTCCTGAGATGACCTGAAACTTGTTTTCCTTTAGGAAATTGACATATAGTGCCTCTGCATCCTATGGTATAGCACTCAGGGCCATTCAAGGGGGAGATTTTAATAGCTTAAGCTGGTGAGTCGACAGTCTCTGGCGTGTTTGGTCCAGTGCAAGGACCCAGTTAGGAAAGAAAGCAGCTGTTTCCCTGTGAGCAGCTTAGGCAACTGCTATGAGTTCAGGCATTAGTCAGTTTTTGGACTGTTGTCTTCCCAGCCAAACTGCTAGTGCATCCGACCGTCCGCACTGCTGGCTTTCCTGTAATAATCTGGTCTCCCCATCTCTCAGATGCTCAGTCTCTTGAAGAACCCAGCCACGGCTGTCCCTGGGGAGGTGTGGCATCTTACTGTGCAGGAGGCTGTCTAGGGCAGGGAGTTTGAGAATGCTCTGCAGTCTGCAGCACAGCGGCTAGCACTCCTGGCTGAGCTGTGGTGATCTCCGGATGCCCTGGCACTTGCTGTCCAGGAGCAGGACTTGCTCACGTGGGCCAGAGCAGGGGAAACGCCAGACCTGTGGTTGCTATCCAGAGCACACTGCTTGCCAGCCTGTGTACGGTCATGTCCACCGAGCAAGGTACGTGGTTTCACTTTGCAGTGAGCCTCTTGCACGTTTCTTTCCTAGCCTGGGGTCACTGGAGACGTTATGCTGAGAGATGTACGAGGGACAGGGTCTGGTTTTGGTTTAAAGTTGAGACTAAGCCTCACGTTGTTTTTTGACTTGGAGATTTAAAATCTGTACTGTGTGCAGGTTTTGGCTTTGCCAGGAGGCTTGTTCTGGGTTGACGCAAGGCTATACATTTATTCGATAGTAAAAGTGAGCCAGAGAAATGTAACTGACATTTGTAAACTTTGAGAATTCAGCCTTTAAGGGAAAGGGACACAGGAAAGGAAAGGAAAGGAAAGGGTTGTCTTTCTTTTTCCTTCTGCTTCTGGTGTGAACAGAGTTAAGAAATGTTTACTGCTGCTCTTGGAGGGCTGTTCTGTTAAGACAGACAGGCATTCCCAGGTCCCAGCATTGTCCTGGCGGAGTTGAGAGGTGGGAGCCTTCCCTTCCTCTATATAACATTGAAGAGATAGACACGGATTTGTTTTCTAAAAGTTACCCGTGGCAGCATTGAACAAACTGTGGCTTCCTTGAATAGAGAGCTAATTAATAAGAAATTGAGTCCTACAAATAGACATGAAATTCCACTGTGTGGTAAAAATGGAAACATGTGACAGGAAGTATTTGCTAAAAATATTTTGTAAAAGTTGAAATGGGTTCATTTCGGTGAGCTATTTTCCCACTGGTTCAGCATGGGTATAAGGTTCCCCGAGGAAAGTCTGCACCGCCAGCGGAGATCAACTGCACTGTAGAACTGGCAGCTGTGGTAGTTAGCAGGGTGTCTTGGTTGTGGTGTCCCCTTCTTTCCTCTGGCTTGGCAGGGGGCCAGTGGCGTGGGTGCAAGCCCCTGGGGTAGGGTTGGGCCCATGGCTGCAGGAGTGTGGACTCTGGCTCCAGCTGCAGCTGCTCAGCCTGCTGGCCGGGCTCCGGCCTGTGGTACTGGCCAAGGGTCCCGGCAGCCTCTGCCTTCCACCCGCGGCAGAAGCTGTGCCCTTTGCAGGTCCACCGTGCTGCTGTGATCTTCCGGCTTCTCCAGGGCTTACTGGAGAAGAAGTTTGAATTTAATAAAAGAAGAAATGCAGTGAAAGGGGGAAGTGTTTTTTTTTTTCTTCCCTCATCAGTGAAGTTCTCTTTCTGCTAAAATAGCTTCTCCTTCTCCTTCCATCTCTAAGCCCTTGGAGCTGGCTGGGACCTCTCTCCATCCTGCCTGGGAAGCACGCTCAGCCTGGGAGAGGCTGGGGGTGGGGCCCAGCGCGGGTATACTCAGGCAAACCCATGTTCTGCTTTCTGCTTTAAAGGACAGCACCCCGCACAGAGTGTGCAACAGTGTGGGCTGGACAAGTTCCTTCTAAATTTTTTTGAGCTAAAAACAGTCATATAGCACTTCCTGCCTATGTTAGTTAGCAATTTTTATTGCTATTAAGAAAAAATAATTTAAAGATATATGCTTAAGGTACATGTTCTATGGATATCTTATCCTTTTAGTAACTTCAAAAAAACTTTTCTTTTAAAAGCTGATCCTTGTAGGCAAACTGCCTTTTCATAAAAAATGAACTAGGATAGGGTAGGATAGGAGACTGAGTGAAAAAGCTGTGCTATTCTTTGAGGAATGGTGATGTAGCCTTCCCCTAACGTGTAGCAAGTCCTCCTGTAACTTCTTTGCAGTGTAGGATGAAGATCAAAATTTATTAACTCCCCTTAGATATAGGAGGGAGATATATATATATATATATATATATATATATATATATATATATATATATATATATATTTTTTTTTTTTTTTTTTTTTTTTTTTTTTTTTTTTTTTTTTTTTTTTTTTTGCGGTACCGGGGATTGAACTCAGGACCCTGTGCTTACCAGGCATACCAGGCAAGTGCTTATTCTATTGTGCTATCTCCCCAGCATTTGGAAGTCAAGAGTAGAGAGGAGGCTGCTAGGATAATTAAGGGAAAAGTCGAGTTCAGTCATTCCAAACATGCAGAGGCCTGTCCATCCCTCTGCCTCTCCAGCCCCCGTCCTGGAGATCATCTTTACTCTGGGAGCTTCAGGTCCTCTTGTGTTTTCTAGACTAAGGAGCTTTTGCTGGGAGGCATACCTTCGTAAAGGTCCCCAGTCCCCATGCCCGGTTCACCTAGGCTCTGGCTGTCCCCACCTCTGGACCCCAGGAGGTTGGTGCTGGTCTTGTTCTGGTGTCGTCAGTTGATTGTACCCAAAGCAGGCAGAAGGCAGCTCTGAGGGGAACATGATGTCGGTCATTCTGCATGGTGCTTATTAAAGTCTGGCCCGGGAAAAAAGAAGTTTGCTCTCTTTGCAAATGCAGACAAGATTTAAACTCATAAGAAATAAAAACATTATATACGTCACCTGAGGCCTCTTTTTCATGTCATTTATGGGAGTTATTCTTTCTTGTGCTCAGGCAAAAATTCTTTGTCTTCCTCGAATTGTTTTTCTTGTACACATACTCAATCTGCTTAATTAAGATTTATGTGAGATTTATCAAATTGGCCATGTCAGTGGCTGCCACTGCCTCCCCTGTGGCTTAGAGGTGAGGGTTACGCTCAGTGCCCTAGAAGATTTCACAGCCTGCCGTTGCTCACCCATCCAACTTGGAAAACAAGCCTAGTGTGGTGCACTGATAGCCTAGCACAGGAGAGGCTCCAGCAGGAAGATTTCAGGTTCAACCCCACTTGGGCAACTTGATGAGACTTGCCTCAGCATGCAGAAGGGCCTGGGTCGTAGCACTGTGCTGAGGGCCTGGGTTCACTCCCCAGTACCCCAGTACCCCAGTACCCCAGTACCGGTGCTGGCAGGTAGACCTATCACAGTCCTAGGAGCAAAGGCGTTCCCTGAGGCAGGCCTTCCTGCCCCGCCCAGCCTGCTAGCAGCAAGCTCCCAGGCTCCCACTAGCCCAGGCTGTGGAGCCCCAGTCCTGTCCATGCCCCGCCCCCAGCCAGGTGTGCTGCAGGACTCATGCCGGTTCACAAAGCTTGTGTCCTAGCTGTCACCTCAGCAGTGCAGTGCCTGAACCCTCCCCCAGTGACCTCCCATTCAATCCAAAGACTGTGTGCTGCGCTGACCTTGCTCTAGGATCCAGAAAAGTCACTGATGTATATTGGGCAGTTCATTGATGTTTGTTGAATGAATACATTTCTGACCTTCACACACCCTTTTTTGGTTAGGAAATTTAGTCAATGAGCAGAAATACCTTTCTTCTCAGCTCTCATTTAAAGAGTAAATATCCCTGCTTAGCAGCTCCTCTGCTCCCACACTCCCTTGATGGGCAGTGTCTGTGACAGATTTCTCTCCAGTAGAAGTGGGGGGAGGCCAAGCTCATCTGGAGGGTCAGGAGGATCAAGAACTGACCCAAGGGGCCAGCGAGATAGCTCAGCCGCCTAAGCGCCTGCTTAGGCAAGCGCAGGAACCAGGGTTTGCTACCTGGTGCCACAAGTCCAAGCTGGGTAGTGAGACCCTGTATCAAATACATTAAAAAAGAAAAAAATAACTGCAGCAGGGGTAGGTGAACCCAGTAGGTGGTCTTTGATGCTAAGTTAACTGAGCTATGGTGAGAAAAAAAAGATGAGGGGGATTTCAGGCTTGAATCTGTGTTTGGGAGAGAGGCATATTGCCAGCCTGGAGAAAATTGTGGCATGATGAACAAAAATTAGTTGTGGTTTTGCTGCATATTTAGCATGCTTTGTTAATAAATTGCATGTTTGGGTTGGCAGTCTAAGCACCTGCCTGGCAAGCACAAGGTCATGAGTTCAATCCCCAGTACTGGGGATCCAGATTTTTTGTCAAAAGAAAAAGAGAAAAAACAAAACAAAATTTATAAAATGCCATGTTTTGGGTTGGTTTTTTTTTTTCCTCCTGTTTTTCAGTCATTTCTGCCTGAAATAATTCTGCTGTAGGGAGATAGAAAAATCTGAAGAAAGATTGAAAAGTATCTAGAAATACTTCCTCATCATAGTTCATATACAGCTTGATTTGAAAGGTCTAAAATCAGTGCATGAGTTATAGTGAAAATTATTTATGTATTTACATTTTCATAGTTTTCAAATTTGTTTGGATAATTATAAGTTGTCCTACATTTAAAAATCCATAGCCAACAGATAAAATTGTTGAGCTGTTATTTGCTGTATATTTGTTACAAATAAGGATGTACATTATTTGATCACCTCTTAGTAGTATGAATCTACTATAACTAAAGTAAAAGGAAATGTATAAAATTTGAAAATGGAAAAAAATGAAAACATTGAAAATGATTAGTGATTTTTAAAGAAATGCAAACCCCCATGCAATTATCAGACTGTTACAAATACCAATTTATATGGACTACTGTATCACGTATTTCTCCATTTATATTACCCAGCAAATACTTTTCTTGATTTATTTCCATCAGAATCACTAATTTAGAGCATGGAATAGTCATGAAATTATTGAGCTCAGAAAATGGTTTCTGAGTTTCTTTTTAGTTTTGTTTGAGACTGGTCTTGCTCCATTGCCCAGTCTGGCCTTGAACTCCTGGAATCCTGTGATCTTCATGTCTTAGCCTTCCTGGTAGCTGGGACCATGGGTGGGAACTGATTCAGGAAGGTCCAGTATTTTCATGCTGTGGAGGTAGCTAAGGGGCAGAGCACTTGCCCAGTAGGTGTGAGCCTAGGGGTGGACCCTCAGCCACCACCTTGAAAAGAAAAGATTCACTTGGGGGCCGGCAAGATGGCTCAGCAGTGTAACATGCCTGCTTAGGCAAGCTTAGGCAACCGCAGGGACCATGCTTTGATTCCTGGCACTGCATGCTGCACCAGCCCCACCCCCAGGGCAAGGGCAGCTGGCCATTAAAAAAAAAAAAAGATTCACTTGGTACCTCTTAAGTGTAAATTGTCAAAATATTCAGAGCGTAAAGGCAACAAAGTAAACATCACTGTACTCATGAGATGGAACCCTAAAAAAATTGAATACCCTCTCCTTGGTGGTGTTTAGCCTTCCTTCCTATAGCATCTAGAAGCTGCCATGGTGACAGGTGCCATTGTACATAGGGCTGCAGGTGCATGTTTGGGGAGTGGGAGAGGAGCTGCAGCTGCTTAACAGGAGACAATTTCCTCAGAAAAGGTGACATCGGAGCCAGAGGGTCGCTAATGTGCTGATCGCAAGAAGGTCAAGCAGAGGGTGCCCTGTGCAGAAAGTGCAACGCATCCCAGGAAGTGGGGGAGGGGAGGTGCTGCGCCGTTTCCAATCACAAAGCGTCTCTGAGTGAATAC
>PVJA010016210.1:0-43972 GCA_004027025.1 Myocastor coypus | reverse complement strand
AAAAAAAAAAAAAAAAAAAAAGGCCCAAGGGTTAGCGGTGGAAGCTAGAAAGACTGCACCAGCAGGATGAAGGTTCTGTGAGCTGCCAGGAAGTCATGTTCAAATTAAGGACCAGACCACCAAGGAGAACCAAAGCCATCTTCAGGGCCAGCATGGGACTGAACTCCTCTGACAATGAGAGCAGCTGAGGATAGATCAGGAAAACTGGTCAGACGCCCTTCTTCAGGAGAACCAGCAGCAGCACGACAACTTCCTCTCCAGTTCTGCTTCTTTGCTGTTGGTGAAAATCCTCAGCTGGGCCTTCCACTCTCAGAACCACACTGATTCAGTTCAGATGTCAATCCACCACAAAAATTAATATACTCATCCATAGAAATTTAATAAATACTGTGCATATGTATAGAATTTAATAATACGCATAGTTTGTATATATCCTCATTTATATGAGAGCATTGATATTCATACAAAATAGGATCTTTAAACAAATGTAGTCTATGAATACCTACTAAACTTTTTTTGTTGTTTCTTTGCTTTCAGGACCAGAGATTGAACTCAGGACCCTGCACTTGCCAGGCAAGTGCTTATTCTATTGAGCTATCTCCCAGCCCCTTACTACTACACTTAAAATTCTGTACTGTTGTTGTTTTTCATTTTATTCATTTAGGTACTTTTAGACAGTCTCACTATGTAGCTGATGCTGACTCTGAACTCATTGCCATTCTCCTGTATTGGCCTCCTGAGTACTGTCTATGTTTATTAATATGCTATATGTATGCAACCCTCGTCTGCCAGGTTATGGTACCCTGAAGACTGTACATCAGTTATATCTTCAGATATTGACATAGGTGCTGAACATGTTGGGCACTTAACAAATGCTAGAGTACATACTTAATCTTTAAAAGGATCAGTTATAACTAATATGAGAGTATATGAATACTCTTTTTAGGACCACAGTAATAGTTGGGAAATTTTGGGAAATTGCTCCAAAACATACTATTCCATGTACTAAACTTTTTACTTTAGCATTTATGCTTATTCCATATATACATATAAATATATATATTCCCTATGTTTATCCTTATTTCTGTCCTTAACCCTTAACTTTGAGCTCTTGTGCTGCTTTTTCTACAGTAGCTTAACAGTGCTTTATATGCAGGCACAAAGGCCAGGGAGATAGCTCTGTGGCATAAGTGCCTACTTGACAAGTGCAAAGTCATTAATTCAAACCCTGCTTCTGAAAACAACATAAAACAAAAACAAAAACAAATGCTGGCACAAGTAATGACCTTATATAACCAAATGATGTTAAGATAAATGTCATTCTTTAGTAGCTTTATGTGATAATCCTTGATTATTAAAATTACCTTGTATTTATATGATTGAAAACTTAAAGTATACTTTAAATTGTATACTTTTAGAATTTATTTTGTAACTAATTTAACATTGTTTGTTAAATTCCACACCAACAAGCAATATTACAGTATACATATGCACATACAGAGAAATTTATGCTTTTATACAACATAGAATTATCATTGTCAGTAGTTTTACAAATCCCATAAAGAATGGAATGGAAAAAATTTATTGCACCAAGACCCCCAAAGTAATAAGGATATTAATTGTTATTATAACCGAATAATTTTCAAACTGCAACTAATCAAAAAGACAAAATTGGTCACTATGTACTAGTTAATCTATAAAGAAGAGAGCACACCAGTAAATGCGTATATACTGAATATTTGAGTATTTATCATCAAAAGTTAATTACAGTAGATATTAAGGATTAAATTAGCACACAATCATAGTGGTGATCTCCAAATTTGTAAAGCAATAGATCAACTAAATAAAATATTTATAAAGACATATTGGGGGTGATCAAAATTGATCATATGGGCATAATAGATGTCTAAAAATTGGGGAAATTTGACTAAAACACATATCATTCTGTGTATGTCATAGCATACTTTGAGGACATATGTTTCTCTATTTCTCACCAGCACATGGAACATTCTCCAAAACAGATCATGTACTCATAGCAAAGCCTGTCTAATAAATATAAATGAATTGAAATAATCCACTGCATGCTCTCAGATCATTGTGCCATAAAAATGGAAATCAATCACATAAAATCCACAGAGAAGCCGGGTGTGGTGGCTCACGCCTGTAATCCTAGCACTCAGGAGGCTGAGGCAGGAGGATCGGTGCAAGTTCGAGACCAGCCTGGGCTACAAAAGTGAGCTCAAGGCCAGCCTCAACTGCATAGTGAGACCCTGTCTCAAAAAGACAAAAAAATAAAAATAAAAATAAATAAAAAATCCACAGAGAATTCAGAAGCATTTGGACACTCAGTAAGATTTCTAAATATCCAAAGTTCTGCAGAAGATATCAAGGGGGACACTAAATGTTTCTGGAAGGAAATGACATTGCTTATACAGCACGACAGAACCTCTGGGTCACAAGCCAAGCAGTCCTGACAGGAAGAACACATTGCAACTGATACTCATTCTAGTAATGCAGAGTGAGTTTGTACATGACTTCATGAAGAACCCCAAGGTACTTGAGAAAGGACAGGGACCATTGGTGCTATATTTGCAAAAGATTGAAGCCAGAACAAGATTTCTCACTATGTATGAAACTAAAATGAAAATGGATCAAACATACAGTAAATCAGAAAAAAAATGAACTTCCTGGGAAATACAATAGATTAAACAGTTGAAATAACTGGTGAAGAATTTTCTAAGCAGAACTCCTTTAGTACAAGAAATAACAACCAAAAAGGTATTGTCTTAAACCAAAAAGGTATTGTACAACAAACCTACATGATAGAAAAATACGTTTGACAAATTTTACTCAGAGTAAGAACAATTGTCTAGGTCACATAAATAACTAAAAAGTTAGATCACCAAATCAATGAATGTCCAGTGAAATGTATACATACTTCTATGAAAAGAAACCACAAATGGAAAAAAAATAATTGGAAAAATGTTTGCCATCTTTGATCGTTAGAGAGAAGTAATAAAAAACAATGTTAAAATTTTGTCTTACACCAGAATATGGCAAGCATCAAACATTCAAAGGTCACAAAATGTTGGCATGGATGAAAAAAAGATCCCTCCTGTGCTGATGGTGGAAGTGTAAAGTAAAGGGAACTTTATAAAAAATTCATATAGAAATTTCTCAAAAACTACAATTAGGAATTTCATTTGTCCTTCTTCTAAGAGTCTGCCCCCCAAAGCTAATGACATTGTATTGTAGTAATATAGGCATACCAGTGTTTAGAACAGCAAAAGTCATAATGTCTAAACCTTGGGTAGGATAACCCACTGGTATGCCCCTCCTGTTCCTCTCTTGGAAGGAGCTTTCTTTCCCCCAATAAATCTATTCTGCTCATAAAAAATAATAAACCTTGGAATCAACCTACATGCATGTGAGCTGATGAATGCAGAATATGTGGTATTTGTGCAATGTTTTTCAACTGCAAAAATGGAAATTTGAGACCTTTGAAGGAATAATGATCACACCTGCAATATGTAATATTAATTGAAGCAAATCAGACACAAGAACTCAAAAAATATCACCTCTCTCTTTTGAATAAAGAAAAGTACAAGTAAAGAGATGAATAAACTTCGAATAAATAAAAACAAGGAGAAAGATCTTTTGCAAACTGGATAGGAACCAGATAATGAAGTGTTCGGGAGGAGGGATATAAAAAAGGTTAAGATGTTTCCTTTACATGTGCCAGATAGCCATAATAAATATAAGTAGTTGAGACCGTAAATATGAGCTGAGGATACTAATGAGAGTGGGAATGCTCTGTGGAAAGGGATTCAGAGAAAGAGCTGGAGATGGCTGGGAAGGGGTTCCAAAACAACCAAAGTTGGTGATGTTCTCACACCTACTCTGTAAGATGAAGGTAAACTTCATGTACTGTAAACACCTTTTAATTAAGTAAAAACTGAACAAATGTTATGGCTTAGTTCTAAAAAGTCCCCTAACACAATGTTTTATATTCAATTTATGTAATTATTGTATTAAAATGACATTTTATGAGGTGTAATTTTCTTTATGCCTAACCCTAAGAAGCAAATCTAAGAATAAAAAAGATAAGGTAATATTAGTGGATACTTCATTTGCATTTGAGAAGTAATTCTAGGTATTACTTACAAAATAGAAAACTTTTAAAAACAACCATCTACAGCAATTAAAACCTCACCATTTTTAAAAAGTACAATTATTGCTATTAATTTAACATTAGTTTGCAGATCTAATACCCGTATTTATGTACTATAGCACATTTACACACACACGCACAAACGCACACATCTGTGCAAATTTTGTATTTATTGCCTAAGTGTAAGTGTATACATTAGAAAATAGGAGCACACAAAAGAAAAGAGCAGGGCTGGCCTAGGAGCTCAGCAGACTAAAGCGCCTGCTGAGCCAGAGCACAGCGGCCAGGTTTCCCTACCTGGGCCTGCCCAGCCGGCCACGCCCACTTAGTGCATTGAGATGATGATGAAGACTGGGGGTGGTGGCATGCACCTGTAATCCCAGCACTTGGGAGGCTGAAAAGAGGAGAATCACTATGAATCCGATCTACATAATGAGACCCTTGCAGACCCTGTAGACCCTGTCTTAAATACAGAAAGAAAAGGAAAGAGCAATTAAATGAAACAAATTTTGCTGTTTAAGAACCTATACTTTTTGTTATTATTATTATTATTATTTTAATGGCCAGCTCGGTCTCAGGGAGGGACTGACACAGCATGTGCTGTGAGGATCTAACTAAGGTCCCTGCGATTGCCTAAACTTTCCTAAGCAGGTGCTTTAGACAGCTGAACCATCTCATCGGCCCAAGAACCTACGCTTTAATTATCTTTGCAGAACCACACATTGCTCTTGACTTAGATTCTAAATAGTTTACCTAAAACCATATATTGTAACTTTATTCAGTCACATTAAAAGGCAATTGTACCTTAAATTTTTGTTTGCATAGACAATTGTGACTAAATAAGAATTCATTATTTATATCTTTGTGATGTTTATGGGGTTATCTAAATAGATTAATAGGTTCAAATATTCATCATTGCTTCCTTTAGGAATCAATTAAATTATGTTGAATAAACATTTCTTAAATTAGGATAAATTATCTGAAGCCCATATATAATAGAACAAATCATCTACACTGAATTTTGGTATAGCAATGATTTGTTATTATAGTAGGCATGTAATAAAGTATTGGAATATGTATTATACATATAATTTACTAAATTTAGTATTGTTAAAATAGTCACAAATTCTATAAATTTTCATTGCATTAATTAGATCTATTAGCCAGGCATGGTGGCTCATGCCTATAATCCCAGCACTTGTGAGGCTGAGACAGGAGGATCAGTATGAGTTCGAGACCAGCCTGGGCTACAAAAGCGAGCTCAAGGCCAGCCTGAACTGCATAGTGAGACCCTGTCTCAAAAAGACAAATAATAATAATAATAACAATAATAATAATAATAATAATTGGATCTATTTATAGCTCTTATTTTTGGTTAATATTTCAAAAAAGTGTCTCTCTTTGCAGTTCAGGCTGTCTATGAACCCAGAATGCAGCTCAGGCTGACTTGGAAGTGAAATCAATCCTCCTGCCTCTGCTTTGCAAGTGCTGGGATTATTGTTGTGCATCATCACGACCTCTTGATATGACCTATCTCTGTAATCAACTGTGATCTATAAAATGTAATGAAGTGAAACCTGGTCATATTTGAACCTAAACATTGAAAGAATAGATCGACTCTTCTGCCGTTCTTTCAGAAAGTGAGGCCATTATTCTATGAGACATGACAGAAGGAGGAACCAAATGGTTCAGCTATCACAGCTGCAACCACGGACATCTGAGTCAATCTGGCTTAGATATGAAGTCACAGCCAGATAGCAAACTGACTACAGACTCAGGAAGGAGCTGAGGGCCAATGCAAAGACTATGGGGAGCAATGAGTGCCATATTTTGCATTTTGTTATCCCACTAAAGCTCATACAGGCATGGGGAAACTCTTGAAGTGTGAAATTGATCCATGACCTAATTCTGGGATTGCAGATTTGAGTGCTACACCTTGGACCAGGGGTGGGTAATCTATACTACCATGCAAGTAAGGTAAGAGGCTTGCTAGCAATCATTTGCTACTATGAACTGCTGCCCTCTACCATGTGCCACTCTGCCTTGAAGTCAGCTGAGTATAGACTGAAACTTGCACTAACTGTGAGTTAAGTCAACCTTTCCATCCTTCATTTAGGGTATTGGGTTTTCTGACCCAGCAACAAGAACGGAGTAATTAAGAAAATTAGTCATTATCATTCTAGATGCCTTGAACTTAGAGAACATTTTTATAGCTGTAAATACATGTTACTTATGTTTGTAATTCTGTGTACATAATTAATAAGATTATATCTATTATTATACTTTAAATTACTACAGGGAGAAATATCTCATAAATTCCTTTAATATAGTAGGTAAGAATTTATTTCAATGAAAAAATATTTATTAATATAACTTCCTCTGACAGTCTTGCAGAAATGTACATTATTGAATTTTATCACCTAATCAAATGAAATAACAAATGTATTACTACAGAGAAAAAATATTTACACAGAATGTGAACTAAAAAATCAATATTGAACAGAGTATTAAGAATATAAAACAACAGAAAATAACTTTAGAGCTTCTTAAACTGAGTGCAACCACTCAGTTTGAAAAATAATAATAATTCTATGTAATAAGTAATATTTATTAATTTCTAATAAAAAGTATAACAGCTCTAAGATTCTTGTACTTATGTTATTTTAAAGGTTCATTTTGCTATGGTGTTTGATGTTCAGAAAGATAGTGATGGTAAGCTCAAGTGCCTGTGTTATAGGGAATAATATCATTAAGCTTCTCTTCTAGATGGTTAACAACTTAAGTTGGCAAACCAAAAAATTGGAGAAAATGAAGGGCTACAAGGATAGCCAATATTTCAGCCCTAGCCCTTCAAAGTCAGTGAGGATGCAGGATATAAGAGAACATGTACTGTAACATCGTATAACTCAGTGGTGTCCCAAATTCTCTGTCTAAGGAGATTATGGGTCCATGGATAAAAGGGGCCAATAAAGTATAGTGTGCTAAGGAGAGTCACCTAGAGAGAGAACATTGTCTCAGGCTTTCACTAAAAGCAAATTGGTCAAGCAATGGCTGTGACTCATCCACATGGCTGACACAAATGAAAGATCTACAAACTGCTGTGCATGTTTCCAGGGTAAATTCTGAGGGTGTTTAACTGACCTTGTCAGATACAAAGTTTACATTTTTTGGTTATATAGGTCTTGCTTTATCTTAGTCTTAACCATACAGCAGAAAAGTCTAACAACAAAGTATAAAAAGGAAAGCCGTACTAATATGCTGAGCTGTAAAGGACTCAAGTCAACAGCTTTTGACACTGCCAGTTGTATGATAACCTACTACTATTATGGACTCTTGGATGATATATACAGCTATTTTCTTTTAGTTCAATGAGGAAAAAGATTTGTACTAATAGTGTTGATGTAAGATTTCAAGTCTGCATCTTGTATTCTGAACAACTACTATGAAGTCAACAATGTGCCATATATTAATTATTGTACCTGTCTTACTAACCTATTGTGAGACTGTCTCATTGCTATTTCTTTTTCATTAAAATTAAAATTCAAAAAGTTTTTTGAAATTTCCACCGTCTCAATATATCATGGTTGACTGTTTTTATCATTCTAAATTTTACCATGCCACTCTGTAATATTTGTTAATATTTAGGACCAAAAGAAAGGCAATATTAATAAAGCTATATATGTTAAGCCTCACATGTGCCTAGGTGTTACTTTTCTTTTCTTTGGGATAGTGTCTTGGTTACTTTTCTCTTTTTGGGCTGGCCAAATAGCTCAGTGGATTAAAGTGCCTGCAAGCAGGCACAGGGGCTGGGGGTTTGATCTGTACTAGCCCCATCCCTGGGGCACGCTGAGATGGCAATGGAGAGTGGGCCTCGTGGCATGTGCCTATAATCCCAGCTTTTGGGAAGCTGTAATCAGGAGGATTTGTGTGAGTCTAATCTAGTAGTGAGACCCTGAAAGCCCTGTAGACCCTTCGCTAAAAAAATGTGTGTGTGTGTGTGTGTGTGTGTGTGTGTGTGTGTGTGAGAGAGAGAGAGAGAGAGAGAGAGAGAGAGTAGTTTTCTCTTGTTGCTGGAACAAAATACCTCACACTCCACTCAAAATTAAGGAAGGAGAAAAAAAAATAAGGAAGGAGAGGTTCATTTAGCTCACAGTTTCAGTCCATACTTAGCTGGCTCCAAAGCAGGGTGATACATGGCAGAGGGTAGCCATTCGTGGTGGCAGAAAACATCAACGATCCAAAGGAGGAGCAGCAGCTGTGACTGCTAGCAAGCCCCTTGCCGCCCCACCCCCACCACTCTCACACATATATTGCATGCAGATTATCCCCCTCTGGGCAAGTGTAGCACTCATACCCATAATCCTGGCACTGGATTGTGAATTGATCACAAACTCTAAAAGCCACCATATGACTTCATGAGGCTTCTGGAGGACAACTTTACACAAACCATAACAGATAATAATTTCCATCATCTTTTTGTAATTGATTTCTAAGTTTTCTTATTAAGTATTCTTCCTTTTCAGTGCTTCTACACAGTATAAAATTGAACATATTTATAACTCTACCAAAGGGAAAACCATTTGACAGACCATGTTAATAATTTGTGAAATTCATACTGAGTTGAATTTTAAGTTATATATTGACTTCTCAAAACTTTAAATTCGATATAACAGACTGTCAGCAGCAGCAAAGGAGACAGTTCTCTGTCAATCTAGAATAGGAGGCTTGATACTGTGCAAAGTTTTCAAAAGAAGGATTCCGGGGTCCTGTGTACAACCAACAAAGAATTGCTTGTGTACATCCAATAGTAAAAGAAAATGCAGCGATACTTATTGGAGTTAATAGGATGGTGCGCTGTGAAGGTCTCTGCTAACAGAACACACATAAATGGCTTCCAGATGACAGGAAAATGCTAAAGCACATAAATGAATCAGGCTTTCAGATTCTTTGTGCTGTGCTTCCCAGCCCAGGTTCCTCTCATGGGTCTGGGATGCAATTGACAAGAATGAGTCACAGGAGGTTGAGTTATATCCAGGGCTTCTAACAGACATGGCTTCCTAGTTTACCCTGATTAGAAACTACATGCATGAGATACAGTCAACACATCCACACATATGAACTGTTAACAAGCTTCAAGTGGGAGAAGATTTCCGAATGTCAGGTCAATCTAGCATGTATGTGCTTTTGCCAGGAGTGTTAAAGATTTCCTCAGACTTTTACATTTGTATTTCTATTTCTCCTAGCCCAATGAAAGGAGTACGAGTCTTGGCTATGGTTTTTGCACAAATTCTGGCAGGAAGTTCTCTCTGAGTCCCAACTGTGCTACTCTTACTGGTCTCACTGTGCTATTTCTAGACATGCGTGAGGGCTCTTCATGTCTAATTAAACAACTCAGTGCATAATCCATACTTCCTTCCCAGGCTTGCTTCCCGAATAAATGCAAATGAGCAGAGTCTCGTGGAGTAGTTTCTGGTGTGTGATTTTCCTAAGTTTTGCAATTTCAACCCAAGGGACTGGTTTCTAAGTGAATTAGCCTTGGAAGTGAGTGGAGACCCCTGACTCACTTAGAATATAGAAAATCAAATGATGAATTCTTAAATTTCAAAGAGCTCACCTAGCTTTAAAGCAAAAATCTGATGTAGAGTATAGACATAGGTTTACATCTGAAAGCCAGAATGGGATAGAGACAGATTTTGGCTCTCACCCACTTTACAAGAAAAGAAAGAAGAATATACATTCTCAATCTTATTATATCAAGACTCGATTTTCCTCAACTTCTTTGAAGGCAGTAGTAAAATTAAATAATCAAAGTTTTGGTGGCTATTAAGAAAAAGATAGAAAGATGGATAGCATAAATAAATTACAAGTACTGAGAATCTCTATGCCAGGCTGATAAAGAAAAATAACTCCTAGAAAAGACAAATCTTCCAAGACTAGGAGAGGTGACTAATATACATGGGCAAACATAGAAAGTCATCAACAACAGCAAAAAAAAAAAAAAAACAGAGTCATATATTTTAAATGAAATAGCAAGATAAATTTCTAGAAGCTAAATTTAATGAAATTGAGGTATATAAATTACTTCACCAAACGGATTTAATTAGGGGCAGATAATTTGCATACATAACAAATTCCACACTTATGGCATTGCCTCATACAAGGAACACATACTGAAATTTAATGTTTTAAATTGACTTTTGGATCTACTGAAAATAAATTGCTATAACATATAAGTTTATGTAAATTAACTATTATTAATGACAACAAAATAGTCCATAATAAAATAATTATAGTAAAGAAAATTATTTACATAATTTAAAATGATGCAGTTATATGGTTAATTTAATGAAATACTTAAGCTTTTGAGTTAGAGTATGTAGTAGGGAGACTGTATAATCCTGGAATAATTATTAGTAACTAAACTAGAAAATAGCCATATAAATTTCCTTGCTCCCCTGTATAGAAAAAATTATTAATCTGTAATTTGTTATCCTTTTCAATATACAAGATCATGTTAAGGACTGAAAAAGTTTGACAATTTGATATTTATCATTAAAAAACATATCTGATTTCCTTTTTTATGTACTTATACTCATTTATAATTTTAAAATGTAGTCCTCTAAATAATGTAGTCAACCAAACTCCTTAAAAATACTGGTGTAAGGAAGATTAACACGCAACAGAAGAGACTGAAAATTAGAAGACATAATTGAAAAATACAGCAAAATGAATTATAAATTTTAAGCAGACTATCAGAATGAATTAAGGAAGGAAAACAGCTATCTCAACTGATATTTAATTTTTAATAGACATTTGAAACAGGGCAATTATGAGAAGGCTGAAATCAAAAGATTTTATATGCAAACTTTCAAATATAAATTTGCTTTGAAACTGTTTCTCTCTTTACTGGGAGAAAGGTTTTTTTCCCTCAATTGAGTCTTAAGAAGTTCTTCTCTGGGAAAGATATCTTTCTGGCTACAGCTTGTCCTTTTAATGGTGATCCTCTGCTGTGACTTAGTTAAAAATTACATATAAGCACTCCTAGTGATTAAGGCTCTGCTTATAAAATCCCAGGTATAAACTATGGATAACATGTTCCACTATGGTTAAAAAACCATGTGAGAGAGGCTTTGTGTTTTTAAGGTGTTGGAGAGGACAGAGCAGTGCAGAAAATGAAATACTTAGAAAATAACATAAATGATTATTAAAGAACTCTTAAGCTTTTACAACTTTCTCTGCATATACAACAGACTACAGTAAAATATTTCAACAATGTGACTGTATAATATAATTATACTTTATTGAGAGAAATAAATACATATTCATTAAAATTATCATTTATTAAAATGACATTTGCTCACACTTTCTGCAGTGGGGAACTACAGCGGCAGTATTCACAACTGAAGTAACTACTTTCTATTTCTTTGCCAAAACCAATAAGCTTAAGTTCTTTTTTATTTAAATTTCTGTATTAATATTCACAGTTTGCTTTATTTTTTTTTCATTTTAATGAAAAAAAGATAAAATAAAAATGTAACAGTTTTAAAAAAGGTTAGCAGGATGGTTACAATAATTAATATATTGCATGTTTTTGTCTTCTTAGTAGTTTACTCAGTGTAAGATACAGACATGATTTCTTGACTATTGAACTACATTGGGTTATTTTGCTGAATTCAAGTTCCTACATTGTTTGTACCAGCATCAATATGAAAAGGTCCTTTAAATACTTCTCTAAATACAGCTTTGTTTTTCTTCTTTTTTTAATACAGCTTCTTAACTGTAATGAAACACCCACTTATGGCAAAATAAAGCTGAAATGGGATATAAATAAAGGACCATTTTGTCATATGTGTGTGTGTGTATGTGTGTATGTGTGTGTGTGCGCGCATGCGCGCGTGTTCATGTGTGTGTCAGGATAGATATACAGCGGCTTTCTCTTAGTTCTCTTACTTCATTGCAAAGTTTAAATTCTAGGTGCTTTGTTTTTCCAAAAAGCTTTGCAAAAGAGATAGTTACAGAAAAATTGCTTCCTTAAAACACAACAAGGAATATCAATCTATAGTTTACTTTGTTGGCTACAAAATCTTCCTGACAAATTGTGATATGCAAACAAATATATGAGTTCAGAAGATCCTTGCTATGAATATATTTGTCTTATATCATGCACAGAATTTTTAAAATTTGAGACCTATAAGGGAAAATAATGGAACAAGTGAGATGAAAGTGACTTATTTTATACAAAAGTTATGCTTGAGTGGTAAATGATCTAGAAAAGTATTCTAAAACACTTTCTACTCTCAGCCATAAAATCATAAAACATACGTAAGATTCTGATCAACTTTATATCTAAGTGAAAGTCAAGGAGTACATCATAATGTTTCTCATAACAGCTAATCTGAATGAATTTGATTGTAATAAACCACCTTAAAGACAACTTTCTTTTTGAATGTATCATATGAAAAGAGTGGGTTTCACACAATTGTGTTAGAAAAGAGTGCACTTTTATGAGCAAAAAACTAAAAAGCAGTAGTTACGTTTTAGTGCTTTCAAAGAAAATCACAGGCTGAAATAGACTTTTGACGCAGACTTTTATCAGTATGCATTGCCATTTCACCACATTATGGAAAGATAACAAATATGATGTGTCTCACTCTCAGGCACTCCTTGTCACTCCCACATTTAGTGATGAACAAGTACTTAGGACATTGACAAATGATTGTTTGTTATTATTTTCCAAGTTTTATGGTAGAATTAGCACATGGAAACATTAGAGTATGATTTTTTCCAAACTTTTCATAACATCTCACAGGAGGATCCACTTATTCCCTTCTTTATTCAGAGGACCATAGCGCGGCTAGTGAGAAGTTCTTTAATACTATGATTGGCTTTGTGCCCGCTCAGCAGTAGTGCTGCTTGAGACTCTTTAATCACGAATTCCAATGGGGTGGATTATTTGTTCTGCATATTTGGTTTTCCTGGGCCCATGATAGAAAAATTGTGTGATTTTCAAAAGTAGAATTGGCTACTGCTGCTCCAGAGCCTATGCTGAAGGCCTGATTGGTACCAGCGAAGTGCCACAAAAAGCACTAATGTCTAATAGAGTCAGTTAAAATTTCTGAATTCAAAGTAAGATCCCATGTTTTCTGTCTGATAAGCCACTATTACTACATGGGGTAAACCCCGCTCAGCACTAACCTTAATACCAAAAATACTTAAATCAACTCTTTCTTTGTGGCTGAAATACATAATTATTTTCTCATGAACTATGTACTCTAAATTTGAATTTTCAACAGTATTACCTTTTATTTTTTGCACATTGCCCTATGATTTTTTTCACACCAGGAATACTGGCAACTGTTCTGCTTAAGTTGTTTAACATGAAGTTAAGAGCGCTATGGAAATTTTTAGATAAAAGTAAAGGCGCATGACATAGAGACTGATCTTCAGTGAATAGGCATTAGAATTTAGTGCCATTAATATTATAGTGCTGTATAATAAATACATTAAGATTATTTAATATTGTTGTTCATTCCTAAATACAGATAGAAATACTGTACTATGCTATGTATCTTCACAACATTTCATATTAAGTTTCCATATATTTTTGAAATCTAGACCTCTGGCATAAGAATAAATAAATTTAATTATCATTATGTTGTATTATATTTCCTTTGTAGGTGTTTGTCCTTTGCTTCTCTTTTATTGGCACAGCTATCAATTTAGTCATGCCTGATATATTCATATATGTTAAATAGAAATATATGAAAAGATACTTCTTTAAGGATAATTTGTAACATAAAAATCCAACATCAAAAGACCACCATTTAAAAATATTTATCAATAATGTTCATGTTTACGTGGATGACTTTTTATTTGATTATGATGAAATAAAGGAAATAGAACATGAACTTAAATAGCTTGAATATAAATTAAATAATAAACATCAATTTTAAAATAAAAAATTAAAAGAAGTGACATTATAAGATAAGAGGATTCAAATGATTTCCTGGAAATAAATAGGGTCCATCAAATTCATATAAAGAAAATTATTGCTCATGTTTAGCTAATAGTGTGAACATTTAATAGAATTGTTTTAATAATTTTCTCATACAGAAATATTATTTTCTAAACTTTCAAAATTTAAAGAAATTTATTTGAGCAAAAGGTTAAAAATGTTCAAAAGGCTTGAGTGGATTCTCTGCCAAAAATTATTCAAAGATGGCAAACAGCATATGCAAAGGTATTGTATGTCTTTGGGATTTGCAAATTGAAAAGCGCTGAGACCTCTTCACTGTCACCTTCACTGTCCACCTACCCAGCTCAGACTCTGCCCAAGCATTAGGAAAGCCCCTCTGTGTGAGCATCAGGTGAGCCAGAAAGTCAGGCATCTTCCACCCAGGTCTTACTCCCTGATGTCTGCTTCCTGGTCACTATAGAAAGAAAGCTTTGAGCAACCAGGCTGCTGTATCCATGAATTCAGATGACCATGAGCTGAAATTATATGCCAAATAAATTTCTTTAACTTGTGTGTGATAGGTTTTTGCTGCCTGTGATCAAAACCTTACCACCAATACACTTTATAAACACATTAAAGCCGTTAAAATAGAAAACAATGGCAACGTTTGTGCTTGGAAGCACGTAGAAGGGCAGAAATAGTTATTTTTTCCTAGTGGGGGAGAAAACATATAAGCCTGAAAAATTTGGCATCTTCATAAAAAGGCAGAACATACTCTATCCACATGACCTAACAGCTGTGCTATTTTGTGTCTACACAAATAAATTCAAAACTTGTGTCCACAAAGAAATCTGGACTTTATTTTTTATGGCTGGCTCAGCCTGCCTTGGGGGTGGGGTTGACGCAGCATGTAATGCTGGGAGTCAAACCAAGGTCCCTGCAGTTGCCTGAGCTTACCTAACTGGGAGCTTTAGACCTCTGAGCCATTTTTTTTTACAACTGTCTTCACAACTACCAAAACACAGAAGTAACTAAGGTGTACCTCAATGATGAATGGCTAAATCTGGTACCTTGATAAAACTGTTTATCACTAATTGATCAAACAGCTATCAAGTACGACAAGAGAGATACTTCAGGGGCGCAAGTGTCTTCCTGGCAAGTGCAAGTTCCTGAGTTCAATTCCCAGTTACACACACACATACACACACACACACACACACACACACACACACACACACACACACACACAAGATATCAAGTAATGAAAATATGTGAGGAATGTAAATTGTAGAGTAAAATGTCTGGATAGTCCCAAAAAATACTGAATGTTATTTTATATTGTGGCACATAATGGGAAATGTTTAATTTTTTATTGTTGCTTTTAAGCTTCTGAAACAAAACTGTTAAAACCTTTATCAATTTCTGAGCAAAGAAAGGTATTAGAAGAACATTATAACTAGTATCTGCTATTTGAACATGGTTTCTAACAGAACTCCTACTTTTTTTGCAAGCTTAAATGATAAGAGAATCTATTAAGGTCTTCTTAAGACTCACAGAAGGAACATAGTGACCAGAAAGAAAACACTTATTAAAAGTCTAGAAATGTTAGCCTATCCCCAGTCCTGTAAAAAGCAGAAAAAAGCTCGATTCTGTATCAACAGTACATTCTATCCTTGTGGTAAAGTCTCCATTAAAATCTCTGAACTGCAGTGTTCATAGAGTTCTAGGGTTTCTGAATATGTGTCCCCCATAGGCCTAGCAATCTACTTTCTCATATCGTGTCTTGTATATTGCATACTTGACTTTTATTATTGTATAATAAGTGAATAAACACTAGTAAATACTTTCCGTAAGTTCTGTGAAGCGCCGTAGCAAATTATAGAAAGAAAGCTTGGCTTCAAGGAGTTCTCTAATCTATAAACACTTGGTTAAAATTAATGAAGGTCTAGATATGAGCAATCTATGGAATATCGCATGTAGGATCTGATGCTGGCTCTGTGCATATAGCGTCAGAGTTAAATTGAATAGTAAGACACATGGTTGTTCTGGTAAATTTATTGCTTGGAGAGAAATTTTCATATATGCTAATATTGGAATGAGGTATTCTGTATTGAGTGTTTGAAAGAGCATAAATAATAAAAGTTATCTACAAAATACAATTCAGCTATACGTATCCATGAGAAGGAAAAAATAATGTACTATATACATTAATCATAAAAAAGTATTTTCCCCAATAATATCAGTAAGTCAAAAAGGTCCCCTTTCTTTCTTTCTTTTTTCATCTATTAGTTTTAATAAGAAATAAAAATGTGACAGTTTCAAAACACATCAGTAGTATTTTCCTAATAATTGACACAATGCATATCGTTGTCCTCATAGTAGTTATTTACAGCATAGGATGCAGACATGATAATTATTCTAATCATTATTGATTAAAAATTTTTTCCCAGTGAATTAAGAGAAAGTAGTTGTGTACATAGTCCAGTTATCCATAGTCATACTGGGTTATTGGCAGAACTGGCAATGTGGGAAGCTGTTAATTTAAGCCTTTAACAGCTCAACATACTAATCTGGCTTTATTTTTTATGCCTTGTGCTGAAACTTTTCTGCTAGGTGATTAAGGGCAAGTTAAGGGCAAGACCTGTATAATAGAACAGGTAATTAGATCCGTTGTCAGGGTCAGCCATCTGAATGAGTCATGGCCATTGCTTGGTGAGTTGGTTCTCTGTGAAAGTCTGAGAGAATGTTTTCTCTCTAGTTTACTCTTCTTAGGCACACTATCCATCCTTGCTCACTTTCTTTGGTGGCCCCAAAATCTCCTTGAACAGAAAATGTGGAAACCACTGAGTTATAAGATATTACATCAAAGGTTCCCTTATGTCCTGAGTCCTCACTAACTTTGAAGGGCTAGGGCCAAAATATTGGCTATCCTTGTAGCCTTTCATTTCTCTAATTTTGGGTCTGTAACTTATGTTCTTAACCTTGCAGAAGTGAAACTTAGTGATACCAGTAGTCTGTAAGATATGTACTTGAAATTAACATCACGTCCTTTCTGAATATCATGAGTTTTCAACTTAAACTTGGGATAGGTATTTTCCATCAATCATTGATATTCTCATAAGTCTTACAGAATTTGATAAGAGCAGTTACACATTTTTTTCAGAAATTTAGAAATTTAACCACATATAAAATTGTAGCCAATCAATCCTATGGCATATTTCTTTGTCTCTTAATCTCTTTAACATTCTTTTTTTTGTTTTCTTATAAAACAACCATTTACTTGAGAGAGAGTATAACAATAACTGAAATTAAATTAGAAGCAGCACACATCTAATGATCAGAATGATAGGCATTCCAAGCATAATTTTAGTGTAACACATTGCTATCCTCAGTGTGAAATGCCTGTTGGAGGTTCTTAGGACCATTGTCTATTTCATTGTATGTAAGTGTATGGTTTTGCTCCTGCCATTTTTCCTGTGTTTTCTGCTCACAGACTCTTCATTGTTCAACCCTGAAGTTTGTGATTTCCATTCAGCTGTGTTATGCCTTTCTGTTTTTGTTTCTTCATTTGAGTTCTTACAGTAGGGAGACTATACAATTTTTACACAAGTAGTCTTGTTTCTTTCTTTCTTTTTTTCTTTTCTTCAGGACAAGGGTTCATACTCCTAATCTTGTATTTGCCAGGCAGGCACTTTTGCCTTGGAGCTATCCCTTAGCCTCATGGTTTATTTCACTTATGAGTATATCTTCAAGATACATACACTTATACATGAAGTGTTCTACTTTCTCATTCTTTAGAGCTGAGTAATATTCCACTGTATAAAAATAGCACATCTTTTTCAACCATTCTTCAGATGATGGGCATTTGGGTTGTTTCCAAGATTTGCCTATCACAAATTATGCTGCTATGAACATAAGCTGACAAGTATCACTATGTGATGTTTTCAGTTCTTCCACAAAAATTCCCAGTAGCGGGATAGCTGAATTGAATAGGATTTCAAGTCCTAGTTGTTTTTTTTAGAGTCTCCACACTGCTTTGCATAATGGTTGTACCATTCTGCATACCCACTAGCAGTGGAGGAGTGTTTCTTTTTCTCCACATGCTCTCAAACATTTGTTGTTGGTTGATTTCATTATGGCAGCCATTCTTTCTGTGGTAAGAACATATCTAAGTGTTATTTTAATTTGGGTTTCACAAATGGCTAGCAATGTGGATCATTTTTTTTCATGTATTTACAGGCTTATAGAATTTCTTGCTCTGAGAAATGTGTGTTCATTTTACATGACCATTTCTATATTGGATCTTTCAGTTTGGGGACCCTAATGGTTTTTAGTTCTTGATAAATTCAAGATAGAAGACCCTAGTCTCAATACTCATTAGTCAAAGTATTTTCAAAATTTGTGTGTTGTCTTTTCACTCTGCTAATAATTACTTTTGATATGCAAGAATTTCTCAGACGGAAGAGGTCCAAGTTGCTGACTCTTTCAAGTGTTAAACATGCATTTTGAGTTTTGTCCATGAAATGTTTGCCTACACCGATATGTTCAAGATTTCCTCCCACTTTCTCTTCCAGAAAGTTTAGTGTTTCTCTTTTAATAGTTAGATATTTAATCCAATTTGTGTTTACTTTAGTCTGTGGTGATAGACTTGGGTCAAGTTTTATTTTTTGGCATGTAAAGTTCCAGTTTTTCCAGCACCATTTGTTAAAGAGGCTATCTTTCTTTCAGTAAATATGTTTGCAACTTTGTCAAAGATAAGATAGTTGAGTGTGTTTGTATTTGCTTCTGCATCTTCCAATCTATTCCATTGATCCTCAGGACAATCCTTTTCCAACACCATGCTGATATTGTCACTGTAGCTTTGTAGTACAACTTTAGGTCAGGAATTGTATTCCCTCCTGCCTTATCTTACGCTGCGCATCTTTCTATCACCTTGTAGATGTTGAATTATTTTTTCCTGCATCCTGGTTGTTTTTAACAGATCCTCTGTTACATTTGATTAGCTGTGATCATGTCTTCAGGATTCATAACTCTATGTTCACTTTCATTCATACAGTGTTGATAGCTTATGACTGTGATTTTTTTGTCCCATATAACTCTTTGAAATATTTTCATGAGATCTATTTTTTCCCTACATTGCTCATTCAGGGGTTCCATCATTTTTCTGTTGTCTAATTTTTTATTGATGTCTTCTTTAGAATGATTTACTAATTCTTTCATTGTAGTTATTCTTTCTTTTTTTACTTCAGAAATTATTTCCTTCTGATTTCTTCTCTACCTTTCTGCAGTTGTTCTTTTACTTCATATGGTATTATTTCTGAAATGTCTCTCTTGTTATCCGATTTCCTATGTACTTTTCTGCAGTTGTCTTTTAGCTGCAGATACCATTAATTCAGAGATTTCTTTTTTTACTTCAGAGTTCATTTATGATCTCACTTCCACTATACTTTTGTGCAGTTTTTGTTTTTTGCTTAAGACAGTATTAACTCATGCATTTTTTTTTTTTTTTGTCTTTTTGAGACAGGGTCTCGCTATGCAGTTGAGGCTGGCCTTGACTCACTTTTGTAGCCCAGGCAAGTCTCAAACTCCCACTGATCCTCCTACCTCAGCCTCCTGAGTGCTGGGATTACAGGGGTGCACCACCACGCCTGGCTATGCATTTCTTATTTTTACTTCAGTGGTCATTTCTGATCTGACTTCCTCCATGCATGTCTACATTTGTTTCTTTACTTCAGATGATATTAATTCTGCTGTGTCAGCCATGTGATTCCCAGTTTCTTCTGCGTTAGTGTCTCCTCATTTATTCCATGTGAGCTTCAGGCCTAAGATTGCATTTGCCCCTTTTCTTTGTCTTTTTGTATAGGACTGTCCTTTGCTCTTTGATGTAGAGCTCTGGTGCAGTTATGTGGTTAGCACTTATTGAACTTCAGTTCTGTATCAACCAAGTCAAAACTTGTCTAGATATGCTGGCTGAATCTTGCTGCTGTGCTCCTCTTCCTGCTGCTGCTCATTTTGTGGCATTCTAGTAAGATGTTCAGCTCCTGGATTAGCAGGGAGTGTCTAAACCCTTCTCTGCAGGGAATTTTGCTGCAGGAATCCACAGGAGATGTGGGTCAGGGATCTGTAAAAGTACCTACAAACACCTTTTGCTGGACTTTGGGGGGTAAAGTATCTGGTGAGTACAGACAGACAGAAAATTGCCTACCTGCACATATGGGCCAAGATGGCTGCGTTCCACGTGGGTGGACTGGGGATCCAGTGGGCAAGGTCAGGTGGAGAGACCCCTACTTATGCACAGTGCAGCTCGTGGTGACCCAAAAAGGTTTTCTTTAAATAGATTTTTCTTCATTTTTGTCTTTGTAAGACAATTGTTATGCAGTTCAGGATGATCTTGAGCTCACTTTGTAGAAGAGGCAGCATTCAAACTTAAAATGGTCCTCCCTGCTAACTTTTCCAGTGCTGGGATTATTGACATCCAGCACTATATCCTAATTCTTTTTTATTTATTTTCATAATTTTTATTCATTTTAATGAGAAAAAAGTATAAAATTGCAATGAAACAGTTACAAAACAACTTAGTAGGATTGTTACAGTAATTAATACCATGCATATTGTTTTCTTCATAGTAGTTATTCAGAGGACAACATGCAGTCCTGATATTTTGTCTAAACAATATTAGTACAAACTTTTATTCTCGAACTAAGGCAAGGTAGTTATGTATCTATCCTCTCATATACACATTTATTTTTTAAGTTTCTAATACTAGAAGAAAATATCGTATGTCTTATAAGTAGATTGAAAGTCAGATACAGTATGAAACATAAAAAAAAGTATAACTGAACAATATTCAGAAAATTAATTAAATATTAATTGATTAAAATTAAATTAAAAATTCTAAAAAAACATTCCAAAGTTCAAATCAAATCATGAGTCCAACTTAGAGGCCAGAATATTTTGTAACATATATATGAAATATGAATCTGTAATCAATTCAGAATACTTGCACAGTATTTGAGTTGGTTAATATACACAAAAATATAAATTAAGAAAAAGTTTCCATGGTAGCACAGAATTACAAAGAATAAAGCATAACATAAATGCTGGAATAGCAAATATATGAGGAGAAGTTTTAACAGTTCAGGGATAGCATGTTACACAGTTCTAGTATGCTGTGTTCATGGACAATGTTCATGATGCTTACTGGTGGCCAGGTGTCATTTTTGGGTTTGAGATACTGCTATTTCCTTGATAACCACCCTGTAGACCTAGACAGAATCATGATTCATAGGGTGCAGGAGAAGTCCATTTGTAGACTATTCTGATGGACATGTTCTGTGGCTGTATACAAAAGAATAGTTGAAAGACTGATTTTGCATACTTCTTTTGCTCCTGTGTTTAATTGTTTTCATTATTTGGTGGGTTCTTTCCATTTTCATTGTTGCTGTGGTCATTTTGATCCTTTTCTAGAATATCTTTTAGTAAACTGTGCAAGGTTGGCTTTGTCATCATGAAATTGTTGGTTGTTCTTTGTCCTAGAAGTACTTTACTTCTCCACTGAACTTGAAAAAGTGCTTTGCAGAGTATAGCAGTTGGACTGAAATCTGTTTTCTTGCAAGACTTGAAGTACTTTGCTCCATACTCTTCTTGACTTGATGGATTTTAAAGAAAAACCTATCATTATTCTCATGGATTTTCCTTTAAATGTGATCTGTTGCTTTTCTCTAGCGACTTTTAAAATAATATTCCTGTGCTGAATTTCTGGGATGTTGATTATTATATGTCTAGCCATGGTTTTAATTGGGTTGATGTTACTTGTAGTTCTATGTTGTGCTTTGGTTATCTGAATATCAAGTTGTTTCCCCATATTTGGGAATTTTTCTGCTATTACTTCTGTCCATATTCTTTTTGTATAATTTATAGACTCCTTTCTCATTGATGCCTATTAGATCTTTGCATCACCTTGCTGACATTGAGTTATTTTTTCTTGCATGCTAATTGTTTTTAAGAGATATTTTCTTGCCTCTTCACAACCTACAATGGTGTCTTTAAGGTCAGAAAGTCTATTTTCGCTTACATGGAAACAGTTTTGCCAGCTTGTGATTCAGGTTTTTAAGTTCAGTATAGAAAACCGTCTTTTAAACAAATGTTAGTGGTGGTTCAAGAGCATTTTTATATGCATTTCATGAATGGCTAGCTATGTGGAGCATTTTTTTCATGTATTTATGGGCTTATTGAATTTCTTTCTCTGCGAAGTGTGTGTTCATCTCACATTCCTATACTTTGAATTTTGGGACCGTAATGGTTTTTAGTTCTCTATAAATTCTAGATAAATGTTTGTCTGAATATTTATGTTAACTTTTTTTGAAATTTAGGGGCTGTCTTTTCACTCTATTGATAATTTCTTTTGACATGAAAAAGAATTCGCAACCGAAGGAGGTCCCATTTGTTGATTTTTTCAAGTTTTAAATGTGAATTTTGATTTTTTTTCCATAAACTCCTTGCCTACTCCAATATGTTCAAGATATTTCCTCCGATTTTCTCCTCTAGGAGATTTAGGGTGTCTCTTTTAATATTTAGATCTTTAATCCATTTTGATTTAAGTTTAGTGCATGGTGATAGATCTGGGTCAAGTTTTAGCTTTTGACATGTGGAGAGGCAGTTTATCCAGCCCCAAGCATTTTTACATGCAAACAAAAAAATCTAGACACTAACCTTACACATTTCCCAAAAGTTAACTTAGTATATATCATAGAATTAAGTGAATGATGAAAAGCTTTCATATCCTCAGAAGATAAAATAGGAGAAAATATAGGTAACACTGTGCTTTGAATATTTTACACACACCAAAAGCATCCTTCATTAACTTCAAGAATAATGCAAAATAACTTGAAAACCAAAAGAAACATCACAGGAAAAAACTCTGAAAATAAAAACCTAAGAAAATCTCTTAAAATTAGAAAAACAAATAACTTATCATATTAATGAGTTTCCAGTGAGATTAAAGATCATCTTCACTGTAGACATGAAGGAATATGATAATATATTCTAACTATACATACAAAAACATTGCAGTCAAGAATTCTACAACAAAGAAAAGTTCCATTTAAAAAATAAAGGGAAATAAATGCTTTCTGTAGTAGATAAAAGCTGAGAATATTTTGTCTCCTATCTCATTCACTTTATAAGAAGCAAACAAAATAATTTACCCTGAAAGCAAATTGTATAAGACAGGAGGCTGAATCTTCACTAACATACAAGACAGAATTAAATCTAGTGCATTAATATGGACTTTATTAATGAGCATTACTCATCTTTTTACATTTAAAATAGCATTTTTATTAAATAGTATCATTAATTACTTATACTGAGCCTAAAATGCATAGGAAAGCAGTACTTTTCAAAATGCTGCTAAGGATGTAGCTCAGTAGCACAGAACTTGCCTAAATCAGGGTCCTGAGTTCTATTCCTGGTATCACCCTGCGAGGAAAAAGTTTTCTCTGAAAATAAAGCAGAAGTGATAAGAACAGGATTGTTTTACACAGAGAAAATTTTTATAGCGGAAAAGTTGAAAAATATTTTCCACTTCAGATTTCCAATATTAGATTACAATATTTGTCAGGTTAGATGTTGTATTATGTATAGTAATGTTAACAAGAGTAAAAGCAGAGCCCAATAGTATCAATGTACTTTCATATCATTGGAATTAAACTGGCCTGTATATCAAGCTCATATAGATTAGCACTAAAAACTTCAATATAATATTGCCTAATTCTGATGAGGAAATAATTGTTAAATTAAGGATATCCAAGTTACCTTAGTTAGTTTTCTTTCTGTTGAAACAACAACAAAAAAAAAACCAAAACAACAACAGCAACAAAAAACAAACAACAACAACCAAAAAAAAAACAAACAAACAAACAAAAAACTCTGATAGCCAAATATAAAGGCAAAAGGTATATTTAGGTCACAGTTTTTAGAGTTTTCAGTCTGTATTAGCTGACTCCAAGTTAGGGTGGGGGGACAACAGTTGCTAGCAGCAGAAGACAGGCAAAGCAAGAGCAAGAAGGGAGAGGCAAGCCTCCTTCCCTCCTCAGCATTGTATGCAGACTGCTCACCCTGGGCTGAGTGTGCTCACACACTCTCAAGCCCAGCACTAAACTGTGAACCAATCACAGATCCTAGATTCTGCCACTTCCATGGCCAACTGAGGCTGGGATGAGCGTGGGGAATATACCCACAAACCATAGCACCAATAAAGGAAAAGAAAACCGGAACTGAACATAGACACAAAAGATATGGAATATACCAGGAATATGGTAGACATAAAAAGCATTATATCAGCAGTGCCATTAAATATGACTCCATAAAATAATTCAAATTCAAATGATGGGAACTGGTAAAATAAAATTATCACAAAAAGTGATTCTACTACATGTTTCTAAGAGGCACACTTTAAAAGCAGTTTGGATGATGCATTATTCAGGTTCATACTACTAAAAATAAATACTTTTGAAGATCGGTACCAAGGAAAAAAGATTTATTGTCACTAAGGGTTTGAGAGGTTTTAATGTATGGTGCTTTGGCTCCAAAGTTGTGGAAGGGCCTAGCAGAACAAAGCTAGTAAGTTCACGGTGACAAGGAGGAAGGACCAAAAGGAAGGATGTAAGAAGGAGGTCTATAGCCCTTATTCACATCCACATTACCCACCTGAGCACACTCAGAAGTGTACTTGATTAATTTCCTAGGCATTTCTCAACCAAGAAATTTTGGCAGTCAAGATTAGCCTTCAGTAGGCAGAGGAGTTAACCTCATTGTATTCATTTAAAGTACTGTTCTCATTGCCAGGACAAAATACCCAATACCCAAGATTAAAGAAGGAAAGGTTTATTTAGCTCACAGCTAAATTGTGGAAGTGGTAGTCCATAATTGGCTGGATCTGAGGCAGGATGACACAGGGCAGAGCGGCAACCCTTCATGAAGGCAGAAAATACCAAAAAGAACAAGAGGATAAAGAGAAACAAACCATTTTTGTCCCTTCTAGTGTAAGCAGACTATGTGCCCTAAGGTGAGTATAGCACTCACCTTTTAATTCCAGCATAAGACCATGCATTAAAAGCAAAATCTAGATTCAGCAGATTGTGAAATCGCCCCCCTCTAATGACTACATGAGGCAGTGGCAGAATAGCTATATAAAACTGTATCAAGTAATGATGAAAAAGCAGAGAAAATCTCTCTATTTGTAGATTACATATTTTAAAGTGCCTAAGGAAGCCAGCATAAACTGGTCGTTTGTTATGAATGAATTAACATGATAATCAATATATAGAATTATTTGTATATTTATATTTATATCAAACAATGTGGAAAAATTTAAGAAAAAATCCATTCATACTAGGATCAAAACATAAAAAATTTGCAATGAATACAAAGAAGAGAAAAATATTTACTCTGAAGTAAAAAATAGAAAAGAAGAAAGAGGTAAAGAGATGTTCATGGTTTAAGTGGGATGAAGATTTGCCCCAGCAGACTGAGGAATCTGAACTGGAGCCAGAAAGAGATGCTCAAGATAAGCACCAAATCCACCCTCCACGCCCAAAAACAAATAGATCCACAGCCATTATCAGCAACAGTGAGGTCCTGAGATCCTCCAATGACCAGGAAATATGATTTCCCATCAGAAAAGCCAATACAATCAGCTTCTCCATGAGGCTAAGCAGAGCACCATCTTCGCTTCTGGAGCAAGGAAGTGATGCTGAAGATGACAACCAGAGCTACTCCAATGTTCATGACTAGGTCCTCCAACAGAGCAGCCTGAAAGAACTAGAAGCTCCCAAGAGCTCCAACAGCTTTTCTAAACATCATCCCTAATAACATTCCAGAAGCTTCTCCTGTTCTGCTTTTTATGTCCCTGGCAACAACATTCAGGTGGGCATCCCACATCCAGAACCTTGCTAGTTTAATTCAGTGGGGTATAAGTTGACCACCAGTTATTTGCGCTCTATAGGAATATATATGTTCGTGCTAATGGATCATCTTAAGCTCATTATATTACTTCTAGCATTGATTTACACAATTATCACACTTCATGTATGCATGTATGTATTTATACGTTATCTATCTATCTATCTATCTATCTACCTATCTGTCTGTCTGTCTGTCTGTCTATCTATCGATCTGTCTGTCTACTGGAGTAACAGAGGCTGAGCAGCTGAAAGAATAGGATCTTGAATTCAAGCTCCATCTGATAAGTTAAGAAGTTAGTGAGATCCCGTCTCAAAAAATTACAGAGAGAGAGAGAGAGAGAGAGAGAGAGAGAGAGAGAGAGTTATAAACCTAAATTTAATTCTCAGTGCAACTAAAATTATAAAGAATTGGCTCACAGCTACAAACATACTCAGTGAATTTATCTTTGATAAAGGAGCCAAACGTTCACCAGAACAAAGATAGCCTCTTTAATAAAGTGTGTTTGAAAAACTGTCTCTGTATATACCAAAGCCTAAAACTACAATCATATTTATCACCATGAACTAAAGTCAAAATTTATCAAAGATCTAAATTTTAACAGAGAAACAATAAACCTACTAGAAAAAAAGTAGATATAAATCTTGAAGATATAGGATGAGAAATACTTCAAAGTATCAACAACTGGGATCTCATCACATTAAAAAGCTTTCCAGTGTCAAAAGAACTCACCAACAAAACAAAAGTAGGAAAATAGTTTAGCCAGTTGTACTCAGAAGAAGGACTTCTTCTAGAACATAAAGAATTGGAAAAAAAAAAAAAAAAAAAAAAAAAAAAAAAAAAAAAAAAAAAAAAAAAAAAAAAAAAAAAAAAAAAAAAAAAAAAAAAAAAAAAAAAAAAAAAAAAAAAAAAAAAAAAAAACCTCAGACATCCCAAAAATAAAAGATCCAGTTAAAATACGGACAACTTAGAAGAATACAAACTTCTCATGAAGAAATACAAAGGGAAAAATCTAAGCACAGGTATAAAAAGTAAAGCCATACTAATCTGCTGAGCTATAAAAGGTTCAAAACAACAGCTTCTGACCTTGTCAACTCTGCTGATAACCCACTACTCTTATGGACTATTAGACCAAATATGCAACTACTTTCTATTAGTTCAATGAGAAGAAATATTTGTACTAATAGTGTTTAGAAATGATATCATGTCTGCATCTTGTAATCTGAACAACTACTATGAAGACAATAATAAACAATGTGTTAATTTTTATGACTGTCCTACTAACTTGCTTTGAAACTGTCTCATTGTTATTTCTTTCTCATTAAAATTAATAAAATTAAAAATAAATGAATAAATAAATATGTGATAATATATTCAACCTAATTTGTCATTTGGTAAATTAAAACAACACTGTGATTACATCTCATTCTAGAAAGAATGACTTCCATCAACAACTGAACCAATAGCAATTTCTGTGGAGGCTGTGAATCAAAAGGAAAAAGGGAAAACCTTCCTCCACTGTCAGTGGCAGTGTAGACTGATGCAAACGCTGTGGAAACCAGGATGGAAAAAGCTACAGTTAAAGATCCTAATTCACCATGTTAACCCCCTTCTAAATATTTTCCCAGAAGAATTAAAAACATGGTACTGAAGCAATATTTGGGCTTCCATACTTGCAGCTGCAAACATGTAATAGCTAAATCTTGGAAACAACCTAAATGCCCATCAGCAAAGTGATAAATACAAAAGATGCGGTGTTTTTAAAAATGATGTGCTACTCAGCCACAAAAGAGGATGAACTTGAGGAGTCCTTTATAAATGGTTACAACTTGAGACCACATTTATGAGTAAGATAAATCAGATGTTCATAAACATCATACTATCTCCATGGTGTAAGAACTTGAAAGAATATAAAGTCTAGAATGTACAATAGATATTTTGAAATGGAAAGTGACTGCTTAAAGTAGTAGGAACTAAAGTAGGGGAAGGGGATAAAGGAAGTAAGGGAAAGAGAAAAGATGCAAGTAGCTATATTATGAATGTCTCAATTCATTGAACAGGAAGGCTCTTGCTAATATCAACTGCAGCATCTTTATACGCCATGTATCATGCTGAGTAAGTACTTTGAAGATGACAATATGCAATGTATAAACTATTGTTATTCTGCAATTATATTACTATGAAATTCTATTTTACCTTTTTTCAGCAAAATAATGAAAATTATGTCATGTAATTATAAGGATGATAGTTCCCCTGATATGTGTTTGAATGCTGGAAACCCAGGGAAGGAAGGTGCTGTAATTGTAGTCTAAATCTCAGGCAAGAACCAAGATACCTTGTGTAATTACAGTCTAAGCGCAGGAGAAAACTGACAGCTCACTTCTAAAAGGCAAGTAGGGAAGAATAGTAAATTCCTCATTCTCTGCTTTGTTCCCTCCAGCTACACAGCTGATTAAATTTGAGTTCATCGACTCAAATAGTAATATCATTGCAAATACTTTCATAGTGATACACTGAGCTGATGTTCAATATGCACACCACATTGCTTAGATAAGTTGACACACCAAATCAGTCATACTGCTTATAAAGAAAAAGTTTTATGCATACACATATAATATATATTAAAGAGTATATATGTTAAACATTAAATAAAAATTAACAAGGGCAGAATTTTTAAAAGTTTATTTTCTAGATTCTGCCCTTGGCATGTTTTCCCATAGAACAAATATCAAGATAAATGGCAAGTGCCTGGAGAGAGCTCAGTAGAATAAGAGCCTGTCTGGAAAGCACTGGGTCCTGAATTCAATCCCTAGTACTGAAAAAGGAAAGATAGAGAGTGAATGCATACAGTTAACAATAAATGGATCAATAAATGATACATTGTTATGAATCTTTCTCAAATATTTCTCAGTTGTCCAAACTCACTTATTCCATCATTCATGGCACTTTCTGAAACCGTTCTCAAATCCTCTTTCATGAGGGTTTTGAGCTGTGATGGCTAGCTCAATGCCTTTAATTAGTTCAAAACATATACTTCTGAGATTTTTCAATGTTTTTAGTACACAGATATTCCACAGATCTTACTCCTGTTTTCTGCCTCCCAAGTGCTGCGATAACAGGTGCGTATCACCAAGCCCAGTTTCAATCTCCATCTCAGCATGCCTTGCGAGCAGGGCTGGCATGGCACACCAAGGATCAAATCTCAGTCCCTGTGTCTGACTAAGCAGGCGCTTTAATCCACTGAGCTATCTGGCCGGGCCTTTTGTGATTATTTCATCTTTGGCTATGAACCACAGAGGCATGATGCCAGATTAGGTGAACTGTGGGCTGTAGACACAACATGGTGTTTCTCTGAGCTTTTCTTTCTATAAAATAACCCTTGGCAGCACATTTGCAGCATTTTCTAATCAACTCACATAAAGACACTGATGAAAAAAACTCCCAGAAGGGGCAATGCCAAGGACAGTGGGTTAGGGTGTTTCACATGAGGAGGAGTACTTTGTAGGGAATTAATGACACTGTGTCTTTTAGTGTAACCAGTTTTCTTTACAAATGTACCATATATTTCAATAATACCTTGGCATGCCATATGGACATAAATAGGCCTAAACTGAATGAACAAGGAGGAATGTGAATCTACCGATTGCTGTAATCTTGATGAATTAGTTTTTTAATTTCAAACCACAATTGTAATTAAATGTGAAATTTGTTTTAAAATTTCGTTATGTAAAAAGTGATGCTGTGTGAAAAATTGACAATGAAGCAGTTTAATAATGCAATCAGGCATATGATTATTTTCTGGGCTTATTAATTTGAAATTGCCTACAATGTTATGTTAAGGATACAATAACAGATGGGGATTTCCCTAAAGAGAACTTGTAGCTCCACTATGCAAAAAGATTTATTTGGCTAATCAAGGAAATATATGGTAGGTCACAGCGCACAGTCCTTTGGGGCTTCCTGGTCATTAAAAAAAACATGAGTTTTTCTACTTGTAATAATTACAAATAATTGTTCTTTCAAAACTACTTAGAAAGGATAAAGTATGTTTGACAATTAGAGAAAAAGAAAAGAAATATTAGGTTTTTACAAAAAATATCTTTTATGATAGTTCTCTGTTGAAAATATAAAATAATAAAATATGAATAGGAATAATAACTACCTAATTATTTCATGTAAAATATATAATACTACTATCTAAATTTGAATTTGAAAATGCTTTACTGGCTAGCTTTATTTCTAAGAATGGACATTTTCTTTTTTCTTTTTTTTTTTTGTCTTTTAGAGGCAGGGTCTCCTATGCAGTTCAGGCTGGCCTTGACCTCACTTTGGTAGCCCAGGCTGGTCTTGAACTCACACCAATCCTCCTGCCTCAGCCTCCGAGCGCTGGGATTACAGGTGTGCACCACCACACCCGGCTCAAGAATGCACATTTTCTTAATCAGACGACAAGGGCTGGACAGATAGCTCAGCAGACTAAACTAATTGCTTAGGCAGAACTCAGGGACTGCTGAAATGGTGATTCAGACTGAACATGGTGGTGCACAACTGTAGTCCCAGTGCATAGGAGGCTGAAAATAAGAGATTCACTATGAGTCCTATATGTCTAGTGAGACGCTGTAAACCCTGTACTAGATACATAAAAAATAATAAATAAATCAGATGACAGATGATGTTAATATAAACACCTATTGCATATTCCAACTTCATTTACCAATCTCAACTAAGATAAAATTATAGCCCTGTTATTAACTAAATTCAAGAGTTCTTCCTTTAAATATATTACCTCTATATCCTTTAAAATGAAACATACTCTGAGGAGCATAGAATTAAAAATGATTAATGATAACAAAAATATTGCAGTTTTGTCAATTATGTCTTTCAGTATCACAGAAATGGTATGCCATGTCTATAATAAATTTCATGAAATGTTTAGTTCATTTAAATATGAATAATCTTGTAACATAAACTGTTTGAAAGATGCCTGAGGCTTAATGTAAGGTCAAATCTACCAATATAAATCATCAATAAATAACATTTTAAATCAGGTTTTAATTATGCTCTTTCTAATCACAATAAAAATTATAAATTTGACCTTTAGCATCAAACCAAGTTGCTATACACATATAACATTACTAACATGTAATTTTTAAAATAAAAATTTTAAGCTGTATACTTCACAACTGTTTATAGCTCAAGATGGTTTTGGAGATTGTGATTACTTTGCAATTCTAAAGTTTATAATCTCTCCATTATATATGTAAATGTGTATCAGAAATCAGATCATCAAATAATTTACTTATTTTTCTATTTTTAATTTTAAAGAGAGGGAAAAAGTCCAATAAAAATGGTATAGAACTTCAAAAGGAGATGATAAGCTTTATTATATTGCGCATTGTTATCTTTAAAGTAGTTGCTCAGATTACCAAATGCAGGCATGCCAAATTGATCAAACAATACAAGTATTAACTGTTCCTTGTGAAAGAGGAAAAAAAAAAGAATAAAATAATAATATACATGTATATATAACCAAAATAGCTAATATTTTGTACTACTGATTTTTATTAGCAAATATTTTAATTTATAAGCCTAATGTAGAGATAGAATATAATTTAAATGTGTAAGCAGTACTGTGGACACAGGAAAAACATAAATCCATACCTGCTAGATGTTCGTTGTGCCAAGTTTGTGTCCCCTAACTATCAAAGAATGGATCCCCAGGCACAAAATAGAGTAGGAAAAAGTTCAAGAGAAAGTTCCTGAGAAATGTGAGAGGTCCAAAAAGACATTTTCAGCAAGCAGCTTCCTCAGGGTTACCTTACACAGCAAAATTATAGTAAAGATACAACGTGGGCCAAGGCGTAGTCAAGCCACGCAGGTACAACTCTGTCCACTTAGCACTTATTGATCTAATCCGCAAATGATGCACGCAACAAGGGTACACAGAGAGAGCATATGCTTTTGAGAGAGGGGAAGGAGTGTGGTTCGGATGTTCTTGCAATCCTGCTGTGCACTGAGTGCTTCTCTTGGTTCACTTGACCAGGTAGTGCTAGTGCTAGTTGCAATAGAATCTAAAGATGCTGTTTATCTTGTAGGCCTGGCTTTGTGTCTTCATTTTAAGGTCTGATTCTCTTCAAATTGCTCTCTATGAACAGTTCTAATGTCTCTAATTTTTGTGCTAATTTCCTTGAAGGTCCAATCCATATATATATATATATATATATATATATATATGTGTGTGTGTGTGTGTGTGTGTGTGTGTGTGTGTGTGTGTCTGAGTGTTTGTGTGTCTGTGTGTGTTTCTATCTTAGGTGCCTAAAATGCTGTCACTTTTTCAACTATGTATGCACAATTCTTTTTTAAAAAAGCTCAGTCAGGACAGTGAGATAGCCCAGTGCTCTAAAGCACCTGCTTAAGCAACTGCAACTGCAGTTTTATCCCCAGCACCATATGCTTTGCAGCCCCATCCCCAGGGCAGGCTGAGCCGGCCATAACATACATACATACATACATACACACATACATACATACATATGTTTTGTTTTGTTTTTTAGAAAAGCTCAGTTAGTCAAAGACAGTAAAAAAATGAACCTCTATAACAAAACAAACAGCTGGATCATTCCAGTTTTAGTATATGTGCTGCTGAAGTGAGCCCAAAACAAACAACTGGATTGTTAGCCACAGTTTTCCAATCTCTGATAGACGTCCACAATTTTGAGCATTCTCATAGCTCTGTGAGCTACACCTTTAAGTTCACTCTAAAGATAGATGCTTCTGGTCTGGCCTATGAAAATCCAACTCTAGGTTTCTCATCAACAATATTAGCTAATTATTACTTTTATATTCTTAGATTCAATTTGCCAATATTTACTAAATACCTTTATTCACTATGTTGTGGATCTAAACCTTCCACTTCTGGTGGAGGAAGCAGAGCACGACGACCTCTAACGTTCTTTGCAATCTTCCTGAATCACCTAAAAGTGCAAGGCCATTACTTTCTCCAGCAATCCTGAGGCAAGAGAATATGAGTCCACTCAGAAATTTGGTTCCAGAACTCTGTGTTAGTTTTCTGTTATTATTTCCTGTATGCTCAAGCATTTTCAGTGCAATTCTACACTGACATTTAGGGAAAGCAACTGACCTGAAGCACTGGCCACTGCTTTTTCCATAAGTAATGATATATTTTCCTCTTATGAGTTTTATATCATCTTTGAGCAACCAAAAATAGTAGTAGGAAAGATAGTTTTCTGGTAGGAAAAACCAAGTTTCATATGCCACACAGATCTTTGAAGGTTTGGGGATAAGGACAGGATGGTCTTTGAGTTCTAGTTTCCTAGGAGAAAAAAGACAAAAACTAATATAAAAAGTGTCCCCAGGATCTGATTATGATTGTGCTAAGTCCAGTGTGAGGAGAGGAGGGGTGGGATACATATCTCTCACTGTTCTGTTACGGTAAACTTAGAGTCAGAGTAGAAAAACTGAAACCATCCTATTAATTGATTTGAATAATTTAATCCTCTTGGTTTTGATTTGCTCATCTTGGGAAACTGGAGGAAAAATATAGTAATCACGATGACACCAAAGCAAAAGCAATGTGGCAGGAGTGGCCACATGAAAATATGCCCTACACTTAACTTAAATTCAAAATTAAAGGAAGGTCTGATACATCAATCAGTCAGTCAGTCAGTCAGTCAGTCAGTCAGTTAGTCATTCGGAGCAATGGCACAACTGGGGCAATAGCACATATGAACTTCAAACTCTTCAGTATTTTTGACCAATAAGGAAATGACACAATGGCCTCTATCTTTTCATAGTTAAAGATTTAAATAGGACATAGTATGTGAAAGAGGTGCTAAACTACACATCTAGCTCCAGACGTGTTTGATAAGCCATTACAGAATTTAGAGATTACCTTATTAAATAATACTTTGGACTGAATGATGGTTTTCCTAACTCAGATCTTTAACAATCAAAGAAAACTGCTTTCTCTTCAATTCTTAGCATATTTTTTATGCCTTTGGATTACTTAAAATGATGCAAGCCAGAGTCCTGGTGGTTTTGTCTACTGGAGCCTGTATCAAGCAAGGCAGCCTTTACTTAGTGGCTCTTCTTAGGGTTTTGGTTGAAGGCCTCCTTGATATAACTTTCAAGTATACATCCTTGAAAATTTCTATTTTCTTGCTAAGTTACTTTCTTTCATCATCAAGACACAGAGCCTGACACCCAGAAGTTAAAGGAACAATAATTTATTTCCTCTCACAGTTAGTAAAGGTTTCAGTCCAAAGTCTGTGGTTCCAAGGTAGACAAGCATGACAGAGGGCTGTTACTGAGAAGCAACAGCTCAAGCATGGCAAACAGAAGGCAGGGAGCAACAAGAAGTGACCAACAGCAGAAGCAGACCTGCCATTCTCTTGAATGCTAAACAGGCCAGAAACATCTTGGGCCGTATCACACACACCAGCGGGAGAGGTCTTTAGTAAATCCACTCAGTCACACACAGATCTAATTCCAGTCAGTCAACTGATTTAGTACCAGTCACCCTGAATCTAAGTGTCACACATTCTTGATGCAGGGATCTCCAAAGGGCTCTAGCAATGAGTGCATGAGGCTTTTCAAGGACAAGGCATTTAGATACAAACTATACCACTTGCTAAATTGACTTTGAAGACACCAAATACGTCACCTATGAGAGCTTGTGACTTTGGACCCTGATGCTATTTTAGGTTTCTAGATATAGTTGATGGGTCAGAAGGACTAAGATAAAGACTTTGCTGACTAAATGAAATAAAAAAAGCACATTCAAGGCTAGAGCTTGTCTGTTCCCAGTGTCATTTTTATTTTGTATAAGGAACTGACAGCTACCTCTTCTTAGAAACTATTACATTTATCTACCATCTAATAAAATGATAATGGCTAACTATGATCCTATACTCACAGAGTTATCCCAAAACCCTGAGCTGTGACCTTTGATATTCTGGCTCAAGTAAATACCAGTGGTGTTAACTGGGCTACTATCCAATACTTAACCTCAGTACTAACTTAGCAGAACTACATACAGATACAGTTGTGGTAATCAGTGGGAATAAGTATAGAATATTCTCATATATAGAGATACCACTTCTCATAATGAAATGTGTTGTAATTTTGCTTACTGTAATGTTACGGTAAATAGCAGAAGCTTTGGAATGTAACTTGAGAAAGAATAGTGAACAAATAAAGACATCTTATATCAAAGCCAGTAACTGAATAGCAAACACTGATGCTTATTGAATCTTCTAAGTAAACGATATACATCCTAGTGGTGAACATCTTCCTATTTGATTTGACTAGCTGAAATCAAGCTTTTGATCTCCCTTACACTTCCAACATAACACCCACGCTATGAGTATATTTGCTATCATAGGCCAAACACTTAAAAATAGGAATGAAAACATTGAAAATGACGAGCTTTGACGGAGTTCAGTGAAGTAAATTACAATGAAAACAAAATAGAACTGAAAGCTTTTGGTGAAAGGCATTTGATTTTTATGTGCATTTCACCCTTTGTAAATCTATATTGTTGGTCATGTTGTAAAGGTGTCACCATATGGTTCTATTGTCTCCACTTGGCACTAGTAAATAAGTTCAATTAGATCTTAGATTTCCTCAAGGTTCAGGCAGTATTACTGTCTCATCACTTTTGCTTATTTTTTTTTATCATTAGAATATCCACGTTACCAGACCCATGTAAAGAGGTTGAAAGGAGCAAATTTTGACAATTCTAAAGCCAGAGTACAGGCTAATGTGAGCTATGAAAGTCCTAAATTTTACAGTAATGTGGATATTTCAATGACATAGTGCATGTAAGTATCCTTATTTTAATCATTGTTCAAAATAAAAGAGTTATTAGATGTAAAGACAAAGTGTCCATCAGAAAGTAACATAAATGTCATTATGCTAGTGGAAATGAACTGAAATTATAATAACATATCTAGTAGTGAATCCCTGAATATACTGTACACCCATCCCTAAAAATATGGGAAAAAATAATGTTTTGGACAACAGATAACTTCTTACCAACTTCAAAGTTTTGTATAGGAATATAAATGCATGTTTTCAGTTATTACTTTAACAGCCATTTATTAAATACCGTAATTGCCACTGTTGAGGCAGGGCAATTATAACTAATTCCCCGAGGCTAATAAATGATAGATGGAATTAACACTTAAACAGATCGTGCATAATCTATCATTGACCTATCTGAAGGTACTTGGCCTACACAGATTTCTTCTGTGAATAATGTATTTTCCTGACTTCCTAGACAATTTTCTTTCATGGACATTCTTCCTTTGTTGGCGATCTTTCCTTGTCCTTTTCATTCTTCCCAGCAGTAAATGTTTATGTTGTCCTAGGGACCCACCTTTGATGATTTCTGGATATACACTCAAGTTATGCATCAGTTTAGACAAGTCTCCTCGTTTTACCTACCGTTCGTGTACTGACGACTTCAACTTTATGTTTTCAGAAATTCTGACCACTGTTCCTCACTATGTGTTCGACATTTCTCTTTGACTTCACAGTAAAAATGTTAAACATAACACACTCGGATCTAAGCTCCTAATATTTTTTTTTTCTCCAAACCTCCGCTTTCTTCAGTCTTCTTCATCATAGGTACTAGCAATGTGAGAGAAAACTTAGGTTCTATTAATCTTAATAAAATTGCAACTTCTAAACAGGCTTATTTTGTTCGTTGTATCTAGCAGCTTCATGGATAAAACCGCAGACTCAACTAGCCTTCACTGTCTAGACTCAGAGATGATTTGACTCAGGCCCGTCTGACCATAAACATTGCACCAAAGCCACGAAAATATGTACTGTTTGCTATCCTACCTACAGGTCTTCCTGCCAATGGCAGAAGTCCTGGCTGGGACACAATGGCCTGGTCAAGGACACAGTAGATTGATTACATCTGTGTGCTTGGCACCAACTCAAGTGTCGTCCCCAGAATATGACAAACTACATTCTCTAACCAAAACCCATCCTTGAGTAAATCTGCCTAGAAATGTATGACAGCATACCTGAACAATGGTGAAAATAACTCACTATTAGCTTTTGTAATCTTGCTTGAAAATCATATCAGACTCTGTTTTGTCCTGACTCAGGGCTGATTACATAGAACTTGCCATCATCAGCCTGCTAGTACTAAGGAAGCATTTCGCTTTCAAACTTTGTTAATGAAATGCGGCTCTTTCCATCTCATTTCACTCTGATTCTGCAACAGCAACAGTCTTATTACAAATTTACATATTTGTACCTTGACTTTGTATTTCACTTTCTTGCTTTTTTTTTTCTGCTCATACATCCACTGCATGCATCAGAAAGTTCAGTCTTCATTTTTAAAAGATGTACACTATTTGTTGACTATTCACTCACCATTCTAGTATTACCCTCACACCACTGTGATTCTAGAAAGACTATTTAAATCACCTTGTGATAATTTTCTCTATTTTAGCTTCTTCTTCATTTATTATATTATAAACAATATAATAAGATTGACTTTCTCAGCCGGGTGTGGTGGCGCACGCCTGTAATCCCAGCTCTCGGGAGGTTGAGGCAGGAGGATAGATGTGAGTTCGAGACCGGCCTGGGCTACAAAAGTGAGCTCAAGGCCAGCCTGAGCTGCATACTGAGACCCTGTCTCAAAAAGACAAAAAAAAAATATATATATATTGACTTTCTCGAGATGTCATCATATATTGTGACACCTCACAGTAGTGCACTGGCCACCATGGTACACTCAGAGTTACATAGTCATTATGTCCACACTTTTGAGAAAACCACGTTATGCCTCCACACTACTTACTAGAATTGTCTTAATATTCTTCAAATTGTCTGCTAATGGAATCATCACCTATATGTTCTATATACTGCTAAGAATCATCTTCTTTCGATATGCAGAGGGTTACATGCTGCGATTGATCTGTGTTTTTAAAACTTCCCTTTGCATCAAACTTTATAAAATTACAAGCTCTTAAACAGGTTTATTTTGTTTGTTGTATATTGACTACTAAATGAGTCAAATTTACTCTCTGCACATTTTTATCCATTTATCTCTTAGACAAAATTTTCTTTTCAATATGTAAGGCCAGCCAAATATCTCAGCAGATTAAAGCACCTGCAAGCAGGCACAGATGCTGGGTTCTTGATCCCCAGACCTGGCTTACCAGCCCTGTCTCTGGGCTGCACTGAGAGGGCAATTGAAACTGGATTTGGTGGCATGTGCCTGTAATTCCAGCTCTTCAGGAGCTGTAAACAGATGGATCACTATGAGTCTGATCTAGTAGTGAGACCCTGAGAATCCTGTAGACCCTTCCATAAAATAGAAAACAATGCATAGATAAATTAATAAAAGTCAATTTGTGTTTAGTACAAACAAGATCATTAAGAGTCTCACTCACAACTTATTTATGTACATGCAGTTGAAATATAACATAGTATTTCATTTTGTAAGTATTTGAGAATTGTGTTCAAATTAAAGTTACACGCACAATATTTCACTTTAGCTGTGTATTTCATGAAAACAAAGCAGAAAAGCATACTCATCTATCTCACCTTTAATAGGCTATTTTAATTGAAGAACTACCTTAAAATGTACTCAATAAAAGCGGAAACTGATATTTACACAATTACATAGCTTGCATCAGCTTAATAAACTGCACCAAGTTACAAACACCTATATACCTATCGTTAGCAAGTAGATGATTTGGACATTATTTGTATAAGGAAACAGCAATCAGCTTCAGAAGGAAACAGCAATCAGCTTCAGCAATGGAAAATATTTATAGCCATTACAAGATTATTTTTAAAATTTGTGAAATAAGCACAATGATGAGACAAAGGATTCAATTTTTTTTTTTTTAAAAAAACAAGTCTCTTTTATTTTTTCCCAAAGAAAAATGGTATTTATTTGGGAATAGCAGAGTATTATAAAGGGAATATACATGCTATAGAAAACTATGCTTATACTGAAAGTGAGGCAAGGGGAAATTTTTAAAGACAAAATGAGGAAGATTACATGATGAATTCTGAAACAATTTTTGGCCAAAGTGATTAATATAAAGCATGAAGTCGGTGCAAGTTTGAGCAGACAGTTAGTAAGCAGATATCCTTGTCAAAGTACTTTTTTAAGTAGGGTTACAGTAGTCACTGTGCAAACTTGTAGTTCTGCCAAGGTCCCTTTAGTTGCTATCACATAGTCATACGTAAGAACCCTTCCTTTCTGCACAGCCTCTTGGATGTTTTCCTTTCTTTTTCTTTTCTTTTCTCTTCTTTTCTTTTCTTTTCATTTCTTTCCTTTCCTTTCCTTTCCTTTCCTTTCCTTTCTTTTTCTTTTCTTTTCTTTTCTTTCAGAGCTTGGGCCAGATTTAATAGAAGCAATTGAATTTTGATTCTGACATTTACATTTCTTTCACAATATCCTAACCTACTTCTGTCTACCTATATCATAGACCTAGGTCAAATACTCTGCTGGCCATGGAGTTTTCCATAAACAGCCTGGCCAGCAGTTATTTCAGTCTCTTCTAAAATCTCTCTCTCTCTCTCTGTCTCTCTCTCTCTCTCTTTCTCTGTCTGTCTGTCTCTCTCTCTCTCTCTCTCTCTCCCTCTCCGTCTCTTCTATCTGTCCATTTTGTAATGTTTTGACTCATTCCGATGGCTGACACTGACAACAGTTCTACAAAGCACTGTACTTGGTTCCAAAGTAAACCCTGAGGGGATGTGACTGACCTTGGGAGATATAAGAGTTACATGTTTTACTATACAGGTCGTGTTTAAACTTGCCCCTAATCACCAAGCAGGAAAGTTTAACTGCAAGGCATAAAATGGAAAGCTAGATTCAAATGCTGAGCTGTAAAAGGTTTAAATCAACAGCTTCCAGCATTGCCAGTTTTACCAATAACCCAATGTGATTATCAAACGTTGGATTATGTATACATCTACTTTCTCTTAGTTCAATGAGAAGAAATTTGGTTGCACCAATAATGATTTGAAAAATTATAACATCTGCACCCTGTACTCTGTAGAACTAATAGGACAGCAATATGCATTGTATCAAATATTGAAATGTACAATTAACATGTTCTGAAATTATCACATTGTTATACATTGTTATTTCTTATTAAAACTAATAAAAAAGAAATGTTTGGAATGACAAAGATCCATTACAATTCAGCTTTAGATAAAAATTCTTTCAATAATTGGTATGATTTGCACATCAAAACTCACTAATGTTCTGTGCTAAATTTGACTAAATTGACTATTAGCACTAAGTTACTTTTAATATTACTAAAAAGGAGCAGAAGCTATGGAATTTGAATTTTATAAAAACATGGCCACATTTGGCAGAGTCCCTCTCTAGATATAGTAATGACAGTAGTGACTGAGGATAGCTATAGTGATGATTATTTTCCCCGCTTGATCAAAGAGGGAAAAAGAGTTAATTATTCTATTATTGCACACTTACAGTAAGCACAATCTCAGAATGTATCAACTACAGTAATATTCAGTTCAGATGTATGAAAGTAGATGGTATATGCCAAGAGCCAAAGAAATTCAAAACGAATTTCTTTTAAATTGTAAGATTTTTAAAAATTTATTCGTGAGCTACATTTGTCTAGAGTACTCATCTTTATGTCTTTAATGTTTTAGCAAAAGAATAGAAGTATAATGATTGTCATTCATTGTCATTCATTATAAGAAAAGAAGTAATACATTATATATGTTTATCAAATATATGCTACCAGATGAGTGAATGGTGAGATTTATCTTCATTCACTCCTGTTATAATATCGTAATACCCTTTTAGCAGAAAACTGACTATCCCTGTTTAGTAACACATCTTTGAGTATTTTAGCTAAAGTGACATCAACCAAGAATAATGAAATCTTATTCATCCTAAAGAAAAATCTATCATTCTAATCATTTGAAAAAGGAAACTATTTTTTCACTGTAAACTTTGCCCTTGTTTATTTTAAGGAGAAATAGTTTGGTACTTTTTGAGAGTCTATGCTTGTACAATTTTAAAACTTTGTTGCACATAATTGTGTAATTCAACATAGTTCATAGTTGAAAAACATTTAAAAATCTTCACTAAATGCAAAATATTAATGTCTATAAATCTTAGAGTATAATTTTAAGTATATTATTCTTATGAAAAATAATTGGAGAGTTTTTCAGGATTTTCAATGCATAAGATTTATTTTGATTGGTAGATTTTCAAAATTAAAAGAAATTTACCATATCATTGATTTAAATACCTGAAAATAGCATATACCCAAACAAACATTTATTTTGTAGGCAGCATTTGTAGCCTTTATTCACAGACTTAGCGTGAAATCACAGATCCATGCCAGAGTCTATGCATCAGCAATCCAACGTCATGCTGATATACTGACATAGTATTAACAGCAACATTCTAAATGATAGCACTAAACATGGCATCGGTTTTACTTTCTACAGAATTTCAGATTAATAAATAATTCCCCATGATTTCTTTTCTAACATTTAGAAAGTTTCAATATGTCCTTGAGTGAATTGCACAACCCTGAATGAGCAAATTTTGTGCTAATATTTAGCATTTTATGTTATCAAATATGTTTATCTGTTTGATTTGTTGTTTTTGCTAGCTTATTATGAACCAGGACAGTGTCATAAGTTCCAATTTACTAATAATGAAATTTTAAACTAACGTGGTAAACAGAGTTAGCTAAATTTATCAGGCGAATTGGATAAGCTCTCTGGTTTAGGACTTACATAACCAGTTCATAGCCTTAGCATAGCTAAGTCCATTAAACACGCTTGCTAGGTCAAGCAAATAATATTTTCACATCAGCAGAAATTAGTCCTAATAGTGAGAAAAATAACCTCTGGAAATAGGTTTGCTGGACTCATTCATTTTTACACATTATAGACTTGCCAACTCAGACAAAACACAACGTTTGAAAATGCATGTACATGGAAAATAAACTACCCTCCACCCCAACATTTATTAGATTCTTTTATTGATTATGGTTTCTCATATTTCAGGAGGCCAAATATAAATGTTTAATTATGTTATTGTAACATAATTTAGTCTTAAAACACTTAGAAAAAAACATTGAAGTACTTTTGAAGGATTTCTTACTTGAAAGACTCTATATGTTGGGAGTAATCAGTGCACAAATTAACCAGAGAAGAACCACAGTATAAAGAATGACTCTTTTCTGAAAGAGGACTGCTATTTATAAAGGCATGCAAAAGAAGAATATCTAGAAAATATTCTTCATACATTTCTTTATGTACTGGACCCACTAGGAATCAGTTCCCAGACCTTAACTTGAACTCTAAAGAAAACAGAAGAATTACCATGATAGCACAGTCAGAACAGAAAGAAATTTTTTCAGTGTCGTGTGTGGAAAATACACATGTACAAACCAAAAGTACAAAGGAAAAATATAAAAAATATTATACATAAATAAGAGAACCCACCATAAAAACAGAATGGGAAGTAATGCAACCACAAATTCTTGCATAAAATGAGCCATAGTTTTAAAAAGACAATTACTAAAACTGAAAGATCTGCATTTTTTTCTAAAATTTACCTACATATATTATGCAAATATGACAAATAGCAAGACTCTAGACTTACATATGTCTTAAATACATTTATATTTTAAAAGTATAATGATAATGAAATAGTCCTACTGTTTAATCAAGTAAAGTTTAAACAAATAATTTATTGTAATATTCCTTATGTGTTATAGAACAAAACTAATCCAATAATCTCTTTTTTAATTATTTCAGATACCTGCATGTACTTAAATGTATATGCTTATATTCAAATATGATTAAAGAAATACAAAATATGGAAAGACAAGGAAATACTGGTCATAGTAAAAACACTTGAAATTTTCTGATTTAAACAGGCTTATGTAAAATAGTGCACAGTATGCTTCTAATGGAGAAATAGATGGATACATAATTGGCTGATAATCTCTCCAAAGTGTTAATCTTAATGATATTTTCATCCTGTTAACATGTAAATATATCATATCTTCAATTATATCCAAATTTTTGTTTTACTTGAAAAAATTGTATTTATTTAATATTTAGTTAAGTAAATCATTCATCAATGAATATACATATGTATTCATTAATTTTGAGGTAAATATGTCTCAAATTTATTAATATTGCAAATAATAAACTTCAAATTTATTGTATTTTACCATTGCCTCGCTTATACTAACTACTCATGTTACCTTAGAAATCTATGTAATATGAAAAAATGTGTTTTTACAGAGACTCGTTTTATAAGTATATATCTCAGTATATATTACCTGAATCAATTTTCAAAATAATAAATTGTAATTTGAATTATATGTTAAATATGATTTAAATTCAATGCAAATTTATATTAATTTATGAAGTTTTGTTAAATTTAGCTTATTCCTATAAGTTTTCTAGATAAAACATCATTTATCTAGAAAGAAAAAATAAGTGTGAAATTTGCTGTTAATTCTTACTTCTCTTTAACTCTGATAATTCATATTTTTTTCAAATACAAATGAAATACTTTAATCTTTCAAGTTTCATTCGAATTTTATGAAGTTATGGCAAATTGAATTGGTGTAAGAATAAATTTTATTCTTGAAACTGTTGGATATTTATTTTTATACATATTTTTATATACATATTTTTATACATATTCTTCTATAGAAATAAAATTTATAATTTTTTTAGTTGATCAAAATAACAGGCTTAACCGGGTGTGGTGGCGCACACCTGTAATCCCAGCACTAGGGAGGATGAGGCAGGAGGATCGGTGCGAGTTCGAGACCAGCCTGGGCTACAAAAGTGAGCTCAAGGCCAGC
>PVJA010016209.1:0-43855 GCA_004027025.1 Myocastor coypus | reverse complement strand
GACAATATGCAATATGTCAACTTTCAAAGAAAAAAAGGGGGAAAAGAAAAAAAAAAGTGATGTGGATTTAGAAAGGTTAATGTTTAGTTGTTTGATCAATCTTATATACCTATATGTATTAATCTAAACTGATCCGATGATGAAAATATGTAATATAACCATTGTTAAATTTAAACAATAAAAGAATTGAAAAAAAAAAAAAAGACTCATTCATCAACAAAATTGCAAGTGGCTACTTGTTATGTCATCTCAGGATTCACTTGCAAGCAAGCAGTCAGGCTGGCCTGTGCTAAATCAAAGAGTGCTTATAGGTAACCATGCTTTACTTAGGAAATCAGGGCAAAATGTTTCTTTTTTTTTTTTTTTTTTAACATTCCAGCACTAGATCCTTCTCGATCCTGCCTCTGTTAAAAATATGAATTTCCTAGGAGTGAACTATGACTTATAGCTTCTTTTCAATCCTCTGCTTGCATAATTTGATATTGTAAACTTAATTCAAAGTGCAGCAATAGTTGGTGACTCCGACTGGATGGAAAATTGTGCAATAGAAGCACCACAGCAGTCAGTGTGCAAAGGTGTATGTTGATTAAAAGCACATTCTCATGAAGAGTGAGACATATTGAATATGTTTTCCCATCTCTGCTAACATTCCATAATTAGATGAGTAGATTGCAAAAGACAAAGTCATGGGCAGTATCTGTAGTACGCAGTGGCAACAGATCTGTGAAAGGAATTGCACGGATGATCTCAGACCAACCCAACAGAGGGCCTTTCTAAGTCAAGCCAGGAAACTGCACTGAAAAGCAATATTGTGCCACTCATAGAAATGTGACAGTGGTAGCAAAGAAAAAACAAAAAAGCCAAAAAATATTCAATTCTTTAATAATACCGTGATTTTTAAGGCTAGGAAGTACAAAATAATCAGGTAAGGAAATAACTAAGAGATATATAAAGGGAATCAAAATTGTATCAGGAGGGGATGGGGAGGTAATTTGGTGGTCTAAGCACCTGCCTGGCAAGGACAAGGACCCAGGTTCAATCCCTAATACCACATGTCAAGTCACACACACCTGTAATCCTAGTGTCAGGGAGGTAGAGACAGGAGGATCACTATGTGTCTAAGCTGTGTAGCAAGACCCTGTACCAAATAAATAAATAAAATTTAAAATTGCATCTAGGGGCCAGATTAAAGCACTTGCTAGCAGGCCCAGGGGCTGGGAGTTCGATCCTGGGCCTGCCCTGCCAGCCCCACCCCTGAGGCATGCTGAGACAGCAATTGAGACTGGGCTTGCTGGTGCACCTGTAATCACAGCTCTTGGGAGGCTGTAAAGAGGCAGATCACTACAAATCCAATCTAGTAGTGAGGACCTAACACCCAGTAGATCCTTCCCTTAAAACAAACAAACAGCAAATAAATAAATAAATAAATAAATAAATAAAACACAATTGCATCAGGGAGAACTGGCCTGATAGCTCAGCAGACTAAAGTGCCTGCTCAGGCAGAACACAGCAGCTGGGGTTCAATCCCCTTCCTGCAGTTCTGGCCCTGCCCCCAGGGCACGCTGAGATGGCAATTGAGACTGGGCGCGGTGGCATGAGCCTGTAATACCAGCACTTGGGAGGCTGAAAACAGTATGAGTTGGATCTATGTAGTGAGACCCTGTAGACCCTTCAGACCCTGTCCTAAATACAGGGGAAAAAATTGCATCAGGAGCCATTAATACTGCAGCTGATTTAGAGGTAAATAAAATGAAAAGTAAAAGCCTAGTGTTGTGCTTTGTATGCATCCCTATTCTTGTGTTAAAACCCTAACCTAGAATATGATGGTGTTAGGTGATGAAGCCTTTAGGAAATGACTGTGCCATGTGGGCATAGCCTTCATGAATGGGGTTAATGTCTTTATGAAAGATGCCTTAAATAGCTGGCTATGCCCTTGGCCAGGCTAGGACACAGTAGATGTCAGCAGTAACCCAGTCGGCCTTAACTGACACTGATGGGTAGGCACTTGGACTCCCAGCCTCCAAAATGTGATAGGACTGAGACAAGCAGGAAATAAGAATTAGCTTTTGAAAGTGGATTCATCCTTGGAACTAGTTAATACTTGGACTAATCTGGTCAATTCCAGTGGGGAGATGACATTTATGTGGAGAGTATATTATAGTGATAAGTCTGATAACATTAACAGAGGGTGAAAATAATAAATTTAAGACATTTTAAAGGAATAGACCTTTGTGTTATCGATTCAATCAATACAAAATGTATTATTGGATGCTTTTTATTTTCCAAAAGTGATGTGAGTCTTTTGAAATAATAAGAACTTGAATTCAACAGGTCAATAAAAAGACATGTTCTGGCTAAAGAAAAAATTCATACTGTGATGCAAAGTAGGTAGGATATAACACTTACTTAGTATGCCGGGCGTGGTGGCGCATGCCTGTAATCCCAGCACTCGGGAGGCTGAGGCAGGAGGATTGATGTGAGTTCGAGACCAGCCTGGGCTACAAAAGTGAGCTCAAGGCCAGCCTCAACTGCATAGCGAGACTTTGTCTCAAAAAGACAAAAAAAAAAAAAAAAAACTTACTTAGTACAACCACTGCTCCAGAACATAGGAGTTTCCAGGTACAGAAGGGAATGTAGTCAAAATATGGCTATAGCTATGAGAGAAAAGATTTTGCTGCATAGCAAAATGTTGTAGGTAATAGCTGATCAAAGCTATAGAAATTCCAAGAGTCAACAGATGGAGGTTTGTGAAATGCAGAGATATGTGGTTAATACTAAAAAAGATGCAAGACATTATGAATATACAACATCAAGGCATTGAGTGATGACTACACCAAGCAGGAAGATAGATGCCAAAGGAACATAAAGGAATGAGCTAGAACAGCAGGTGGAATTTCCCAAATAAGCAGAACCACATATGAAAGCACTTATAATGGTGGCATCGAAGGGACAGAGGTGAATGGTATTTGTCTCATATACTTTGTAAAGAAAAGAGGTTTATTCACCTCACAGATTTGGAGAGTCCAGGGCATGAAGCCTCTCCCAGTCTGCTCTGGTGAGGGTCTCTTTGACTGTGTCACATCATGGCAGATAGTGTCATGGCCAGAGTGCATGTGGGGAGAGGAAGATATCTGAGGGTGAGAGAGGAGACAGAGAGCCGGAAGGAGTCAGGCTTTTGATTTTGCAACAACTTACTCTGCCCACAGCAATCAGGGTCCTACAGAAGCTACCAAAATCCCTTCTGAGGATGGTGTCCTGAGGGAGCAAAGAATTTCCCACAGGGCTCTTCCTCTCAAGATTCCACCACCTTTGATACATTGAGCACCCAGCTTCTAACACATGAGTCTTAGTGGATACATTCAAACCACAACCACAACCTCGGCCTTACACAAAGTGCTTAAAAAAGGTTTCTTTTGCCAGCCCTGTGTATTTTTTTCCCCTTATAAAAATCTATGAGAATGAATATCTGCAGGAAATTCTGAGCTACTGGACAAATAATGCAGAAACAATAGACAATGTTATTCATGATTATTACTGTTTTATAAACCTGTTCTCTTTTCCTATAAATATTATGAGAAATCATGCAACAGCAACAGAATATAAATCTTTGGATATGAGAGATCATTTTGAAACAAAATAACTGAAATATGAGAAGGTTGTAAATTTGCCAAGTTGAATTTTTCTTATGTACAGTTTGGGGATTAAGTGGTTTCATTCGGTGTAAACACTGATGCTGCTAAGGGTAAAACACAACAGGACTCTGAACTGATCCTGCCTCTTCTTTTCAGGTCTGAAGAATATAGTAAATTTTTCCCTCAAGATGTTGGTCACCAGTTTGATGTACAGTTTTTATAAACTGTGAAGGGCAATAATAATTTTGATGTTTTATCACAGGTATCACTGTGTGCCTTCTCTCTTTCACGGTGCCACATACTCTATGCATCCACGTGGCGAAGGCAATGTTCTCATTGCCGCTGATGTATCAGATGTAGGACAAAATTGATAATCTCTTCACGCCACACTATCGTCCCCTGTTCATAGATTTGCATGCTGTACTTTTCGTTTCAGTCACATTTAACAAAGTCATGGCCATGGAGGAAATTAAACTTGCAAAGAATGTCCACGGTGAGGCTCTGAGTCCTGATGTTTCAGGTATGGTGTAAAGCAGCTATTCTGAGATACAAATTAAAGAGACAGAGGCCATTTTTTTTTCCTATTGCTTTCATATACAAAAATACCTGGATGTGCCCACCATGTGCTAACCTTATGATCACATCGTGTAGTGGGAAGCAGCTAAGTGCCCAGACATAAACAGCACCAGAGCAGCTGACACTGTTGCCTGCCACTTGTTGCAGTAACTCCTTGGGGGTGCTCCTTGGCCTCAGCACCTAGTAATTCTTTCTTTATATAAAATCCAGTCAAGCTTTATTAGCAAATTTTACATCTCACAAACACAAGAAACAATAAAGTTTAAAAGGTGAAGTAACAGTGAGACTCAGACCCACTAACCTACTGAGAAGTGAGTTGAAATGTGAAAGAAAGGTGAAAACATTTTTAAACAGGCATGTTTTAGGGCAGCAGAGCTGTGAGAGAGACAGACTATTCTTGTGTATTTCAGCTTCTCCTCAAGATACCATTTTTTGGGCCCCGGCAGGATGGCTCAGTGGTCTAAAGCGCCTGCTTGGGAAATCTTGGGCAGCTTCAGGGACCACGGTTCGATCCCCGGCACCACATGCTGCGCCAGCCCTGCCTTCGGGACAGGCTGAGCCGGCCATAAAAATGAGTGAAATGAGTGAATAAACAAACAAAGGTTCTGAAACAAGAAAAAAAAAAAAAAAAAAAAAATTTTAAAAAAAAAAAAAAAAAAAAAAAAAAAAAAATTCTTAAAAAAAAAAAGATACCATTTTTTGCATCTAAGTGTAATAGTATTGGTCCTGAGACCATAATATTTTATTTAATATATAACCTTCTAGATAGATAAATTTCCATCCAAAATGCTCTAGCTTTTGAAAAAAATTAACACTAGGAAGGACAATATTTAAACTCATTCTTTGTTAATACTAGATAAATAAATAAAAAACATCCTAATGTAGTGCATTGAATAGGCATTGCCATGCATCTATCTTTTTTTTTTTTTTTTGTACCTCTGTTAGGGAAGGGTCTACAGGGTGTTCAGGGTCTCACTACTAGATGTGACTCATAGAGATCCACCTGTTTATAGCCTCCCAAGAATTGGGATTACAGACGCATATCACCAAGCCAGGCTCAATTGCAGTCTCAGCATGCGCCCTGGAGACAGGGCCTGCTCAGCAGGCCTTGGGATTGAACCCCGGGCCCCTGCACCTGCTTGCAGGTGCTTTAATCTGCTGAGCTTCTGGCCAGCCCTACATCTATCTCTATTAATAATGATCAGAGCACTTTGAGGCTGAGACAGGAGGATTGCCATGAGTTCAAGACCAACCTGAAATGCGTAGGAAGATTCTTTTATCTGAAAAGCAAAAACAAGCAAACAACAAAAAAAGAAGTACTTTAAGAAAGTACAAATCAAAATTAGGATGAGGGAAGCTAGGAAAAGCATTTTCCATAATACTCACACTACACTTGCTTGCCCCTCCCTTCACCTTACCTCACCTCACACATCCTGTGGCCAGTGAATGGCGTCATGGTGTCTGTGCAGAAAGCCCAGCCCCAGGGTAATTTTCTGTGATACACAATGGAGTTTTTACCACATCCTTCAGAAGGTTACAAAGTCTGTTGTTAGCCCTTATCGTTTTCCTTATTGTAGAGAGTGATTTTGTTTCTTAAAACATATTTTGTTTTTTGCAATGATATGACTATTGATGACATGTGTCTTCTATTTCCCCATGAGAAATCACAGATTTGCTCTGCTGTAGATCTGCTTTCTCTGGCAGTTCTATAATTATTTTTCATTTGCGGGCATAAGGGAGTTGATTTCCTAAGCATGCTTTATTTAAATCCCAAATAAACCTGATTTTACTTTTAGATTTAAAGAACATACATTAAATTGTGTGACTGTACACTGCCATCATTAAGCTGTCATTTCTTCTATTATCTCTTTGAGAAACTGCAGCACAATGGCCATGAACCTCAAAGGGAGGAGCAGGCACCTTCTCCTGAGGAAATGTATGTGACCCGGGGTCTCATTCTTGCACTGAACCAAGGAACAACCAGACCCATGATGCTCTCACTCCACCTTCCATTATGTAGTAGTATTGTCCCATTTATCTGCTCCTTTGATTGGATGGAGATATTTTCTAATAAGGAAATTTAGGGAAAAATAGGAAATGTACACTGAACTGCTTAGTTCCTATGAAGAGATAGATATACATAAACTTGCCCCAGAAGAGCTCTTGTGCTATATGTTTGAGTTATTTTTATTATTTACTATGTTCTAGGTACTCTGTTATTTGTCCCAAATTCCATTTTTCTTAGTGAAATGGCCATACCCTTTTAGCATTCATAGGATGGAAAAAGAAATTTTGTATAGTCTTCATACTGATTTTTTAAAGCAGTACAACAATAAAAGATTTATGCCCTTATAAGTGTAAGGAAAAAAATAATTGGCATAGAAAAAACTACATTTCAAAATGAGACCAAAGTATTAAGTGTAGAGTGCTAAGCTTTTCTTTTGGCAATTGAGACCTAGTAAAGACTGAACAGTCATAAATTTCTTACTATTCAGTAGAAATTTTCCTCTGGTTTTCATTCAACAGAGAGCTTGGTATTTTATCAGTCTCCTGGGTTTTGTTTGTATTACCTGTTTACCACCACTGGAATGGAACACCACTTTAAGAGTAATCCATCCCATGCCTTGTCACACATGTAATAGCAAAGCCTCTACTAAAGAAGGCTGCTGCGGCCTGGCAGGATGGCTCAGTGGTCTAAAGCGCCTGCTTAGGAAAACTTAGGTGGCTGCAGGGACCGTGGTTAGATCCCCAGCACCACATGCGGCACCAGCCCTGCCCCCAGGGCAGGCTGAACCGGCCATAAAAATAAATAAATAAACAAACAAACAAATGTTCTGAAACAAGAAAAATAAATAAATAAAAATAAAAAATTCTTTAAAAAAAAGAAGGCCACTTCTGGTAAGACACCTCTTAACCACACTGCCACGTTAAGATGAACAGAAAACAGCTACAAGAATGAGATGTAGCCTACTGGAGACTGGAGACAAATCAAGCCAAAGCAAACCAAGCCAAAGCAAAACAAAACTTGTTCAGGTACCAGACCAAGAAAGAAAAAGTATAAAAAGTGCTACATCCAGGCATGGTGGCTCACACCTGTAATCCTAGCACTCGGGAGGCTGAGGCAGGAGGATTGGTGCCAGTTCGAGACTAGCCTGGGCTACAAAAGTGAGCTCAAGGCCAGTCTCAACTGTATAGTGAGACCCTGTTTCAAAACGACAAAAAAAAAAAAAAAAAGTGCTACAATTTGGCGACAAATATTGTGTACAGCAGGCCACTGACTGCAGCTTAGAAACTTCCTTATAGTGGTATTGGTACCCGAATGGTACTGTTTTCATGCATTACTGCAGGTTTGAGAAACAGGCGGGGATAGGAAGAACCTAACACTTGATTATGCTGTGTGTTTTTTTTGTTTTTTGGGTTTTTTTTTTTTTTTTTTTTTTTTTTTTTTTTTTTTTTTTTTTTTTTTTTTTTTTTTTTTTTTTTGGCTTTTTGAGACAGGGTCTTGCTATGCAGTTCAGTGAGCTCACTTTTGTAGCCCAGGCTGGTCTTGAACTTGCACTGATCCTCCTGCCTCAGCCTCCCAAGTTCTGGAATTACAGGCGTGAGCCACCATGCCCAGCTAATATGCTGTTCTTTAGTTTAAAGTTTTAGCATTCATGCTTTTCTGCCTCAGAACTTCCCCAAAAGAAACAAACCAACAGAACAAAGCAAACAATAACACCAGGAAATTGCATCCAAGAGAGAAATTTTCTCTTCCCTGAGCTTCTAAGGATGGACTCACATTTCTGAAAGTTAATTTAAAGTTCTGGCTTTTAGGATCCCAAGATGAGGATAGTGACTCTTCCAAATACCAGGTCACCATAACTCAAGCAATCCTCTTTGTTCCATTTTTCTAAATTCTATTTCTTATCAAATAGTACAAACTTTAAAACATGCAGGAGTCTATTTTTATCAACTACATTGCAGTAAAAGAATTTCACTTTCAGATTGGCAATTAATGACTTTCTTTTTAACACCCTAAATACAGTATTTGTGGAAAGTTCTCCCTGTCTTTCTACCTTAGCATTCAAATAAAAATTTCTAATACAAAAAAATCTATCAAGGGCCAGCCAAATAGCTTAGTGGATTAAAGCATCTACTTAGGCAAACACTGCAGCCAGGGTTAGATCCCTGGTGTGCCACCTACCCTGCCCCTGGGGTAGACATGTGATTGAGACTGGGCATGGTGGCGAGTGCCCGCAATCCCAGCACGTGAAAGACTGAACACAGGCGGATCACTATAAGTCTGATCTATGTAGTGAGACCCTGCAGACCCCAAAGACCCTTACTAAAATACCAAAAAGAAAGTTCTAACAGAATATCTATAGAGCTCTTGTCCATTATATTATGCCATTGATAAATGGAATTAATTTATTCTCTGTGGCTTTTTAATTAACCTAGAACTTAGTTTTTATATGAAACAGCTCAGCACAATGAAATCTTCATTAATCATCAGCTGAGAACCCAGAAGCTGAGCCAGGGTAGCGAGAGAAGGAATGAGGATCTCTAATGACACTTTCTTTCCCAGGAGTAACACTTCTGGTAAACACATCAGGAAAAAAAATCCCTACACATAGACTGTAATTGCCTTAGGATGAAAACCACCAGAAGCTTTCAAATATGCTGATCAGGGATTTTGGTGACACTTAAAGTAATCACCAGATTACTCATCAGATACCATAGCCAAATGCATGGGCCAGAAGGAATCTTCTGTTGCAGCTTCTAGACCTTCTGCAGCCTCCTAGCATTTTGAAAATAAAATTGATACAAAGTTAAAAGATTTGCTTTTTTAAAAAATAGGTAATCTTTTTAAAGTCACTGTATTTTTTGCAGAAGAATTAAGCTCCTATGTATCACTTGTCTACATAGTGTCTCAGCTATTAAAATTCACTTCAAAAAAGAACAACCTGAGACCTGGGTACAGCTGTAGGCACCTATTATGCCAGCTACTAAGGAGGCCAAGGCAGGGACATTGCTTGGGCCCAGAAGTTAGTTTGCAGCTAGTCTGAGAAACATAGCAGAACTCCATTGCTTTTAGAAACAAGTTTTATTGAGACATATGTAGCATACAATTCACCTTTTGAAGATACAGAATGTACTGTTTTATTATCTCCACAATTGAACAAACAGTATCATTAATTGTATAATTAAAATCTATTTTTAAAAATGGGAGTAAAATAACATGGAGAGAGCTTAAAAAGACATAAAGTACTCCACTCAAGCCAAACTTTTGCCATTGGGTGTGGTGGGGTGGGCATTTTATTGTAGATTTTTTAAAACATCCAGATATTTTATATGGGCTAATGAGTGTGTAATTATTTTCACAGATGGCTCTGTCTCAAAGGCCATTCACCATGTGCTGTGACGCTGACTGCTGTGTACACATAAAATTATCCATGAAGTTATGAAAGAAATAACTTCATGACTGTAGGTGTGGTGGTGTGATGCTTTGTGCTATACTCTTTGCTTTAGAACTTCCTGCTGCAGTGGGAAGCTACAAACTGTCCCTCATTCATAGCTCAGAGACACCTGTCCTCTGCTCCTGTGTGCAAGGCTGTGGAAACAGTAGAAGGATGACTAGTAAAATTGACTTGTCATTTTTGCCTCACACATGGATGTCCAAAATACATTGTACAAGTTGCTTAGGAGATGTGAACAAACACAGTTTTGTTTTGTTTTTTTCCCTGTAAGAATCAGTTTAGGGCTGGCCTGATAGCACAGTGGACTAAAGCACCTGTTTAGGCATAACACATTGGCTAGGGTTCAATCCCTGGTGTGGCGTGCCAGCCCCACCCTTGGGGTGCACTGAGACTGAGATTGAGAATGGACGTGATAGTATACACCTGTAATCTGAGTGCTTAGGAAGCTGAAAACCGGAGAATCTGATCTATGTAATGAGACCCTGTAGACTCTGTAGACCCTGCCTGAAATACAGGGGGGGAAAAAAAAAAAAAAAAATATATATATATATATATATATATATATATATATATATATATATTTATTTATTTATTTATTTATAATATATATTACATATATAATACATATTATATAATATATATGTATATATTGTATATTATATATATATATATCAGTAGAATAAGCGCTTGCCTGGCAAGTGCAAGGGCCTGAGTTCAATCCCTGGTTCTGGAAAAAAAAAAAAAAAAGTTTAGGGGTCAGTGAGATAGCTCAGTGGACTAAGCACCTGCTTAGGCAAGCGCAGGAACCCGAGTTCCATCCTGAGTACCACATGCCACATGGGCCTCGCCCCCTGGTGGACTGAGTTGTCAAATGAGTCCAGGCATGGTGGCACATGTAATCCTGGTGCTGGGGAGTCTGAAAGCAGGAGGATCACTAGGAATCTGAGCTCCATGGGGAGATCTATGTCAAATATATTTTCTAAAAAAGAAATTAATTTTGGACAATTTTAATAGTACTAAGTGAGATAAAGGACTTGGGAAAGTGATTACTCATACATATGAAAATGTAATTGATTAGCCTCCTAGATGACTAATTTGATAGCATCTATTAAGATTTGAGAGTTTTTTTTTTTAATTTTAGGGAAGGTTCTATAGAATGTTCAGGGTCTAATTGCTAGATTGGACTTGTAATGATCCACCTGTTTGCAGCCTCCCAAAAGCTGGGATGATAGATGTGAGCCACCACAAACAGTCTCAATTGCTGTGTCAGCATGCCCAGGGGGCAGGGCCAGTCTATTAAGATTTAACATTTCTGTTCTCTATTTCAAAAGTAATGCTTTTAAGAATTCTGTGGAAGTAAGAGTGTATATAATAGCACATGTTCACAGTCAAAAGCAGTGGGACACATACCTGCAGCCCAGCTCTTTGGGAGCCTGAGGCAGGAGAACTGCCTGAGCAGAAGTTTAAGGCCAGCCTGGACAACATAATGAGACTTATCTATTATTATCAAGAAATAATAGAAATACATGTATGGGAACCTTCACTGAGGCCATATTTGCAATGGGAAGAAATTGGGAACAGCCTATTTTTTAGCAATAGGAAAACTGGCTAAGTAAAGAAGTAGATATTATGATTATTCTCCTATTTTGTTTTTTCTTTTTCAAGACAGGATCTCACTATGTAGTTCAAACTGGCCTTGAACTTACTATGTAGCACAGGATGGACTTGAACTAAGTAATCCTCCTTCCTCAGGCTCCTGAATGCTGGGATTGCATTGTGTGCCACTATGCTTAGCATCTCCTATTTCTTTTTCTTTAACAGTGTTTTTAATTTTATTTATCAATTTTGGTACTGTGATCGAACTTAGGACCTTGTGCTTGCCAGGAAGGTACTTAAGCTGCTGAGCTATCTCCCTGGCCCTAGCATCTCCTATTTCTAAAAGATATGTCTGTTTATATATAGGTAAAACAGGTTAGGTATATTTTACTTTTTATTTTATATATAATTTTTCAAGTGATTGGATTATGAGTGATTTTGATTTGTGGATTTTTCTGCTTTTCAAACACTGAATTTAAAAAAATTAAGTGACATTCTTAAGACATATGAAAGGAGGCAATAATTTTAGCTGGACCATCGAAGTATTGCCAAGTGGAAATCCTTAAGGAACCAGTTTAATGAGTTGGTTGAAAGTAATTTCTAATTAATCTTTCAGCAGTTAGTATGGGAAAAAATGTATTTCTGAAGTATATTGCAATAACTTTCATTAAGACTAAACCTTTTCAAATAATTTCTAATCATAAAATATTTTAAACATAAACATCAAAATAAAATATTTGAATGTAAGTGTGAACATAAACATGATAATAAAAACTACCCAGGAGCCACTACCTAGAAGTAGTAGTAGGCTAAGTCTCCAGGCCTCATTTATACTATCAATTTGAAATTGTGAGAATTTGTTTGCCTATCCTATATATCCTCAGTATTGGTAGTTTGCTCAGTTATTTCAGAAGTTTCTCACTTTGTGACTATAAGTTGCTTATTATCAATACTACATGATGCATCTGCAGAACTTGGCTGAATGAGTTCTTTGGTGTTGGGGAAGCAGATACAGGAACCTATATCTTTCTGTTCTGGGTTGGTAGGCTTTTAAATCTTACCCGTAGGATGATGCATGTGTCGACCAAGGAAATAATTTAATAAAATTAAAAAACAAAGTGTGTTGTTTTATCCTTTACAACCTTGAGAAAGGTATAGTGGCACACACTTAAAATCCAGCTACCTGTGGTAGCAGGGCGTGGTGACGCACTCCTGTAATCCCAGCACTCGGGAGGCTGAGGCAGGAGGATCAGTGTGAGTTCAAGACCAGCCTGGGCTACCAAAGTGAGCTCAAAGCCAGCCTGAACTGCATAGCGAGACCCTGTCTCAAAAAGACAAAAAATAAAAAATAAATAAATAAAACACATCTGATTCCTTTCCTTGACTGAAGCCACCAAAAATAATGTCCACACCCAGAATGAGTTATGAAAGATAAAATTCTGTTCATGTCTGCTTTTAAACCTCTGCATGTGGTTCTATTGTGAATTATAAAACAGTAGCACAAGGATCTAGCTGATGTTTTGCGTGACCATCTAGTACTGTAGCCAGACTACAGAAAGGCTGGGGTGTGCTGAGCCAGCCACCAGGACCAGGTGTTATGGTCTATGTCTAGTTATCCCCCCAAAGCCGCATGTAGTCATTGGGCAGGGACTTCTATAGATTGAGACTTGATCCATGATCCCTGGGATTATGTGTTTTAATACTGATGGAATTATTAGTCTGAGCAGGACTGGGACTATGAGTGTGGTCTAGGGTGGATATCCTAAGGCAGAGAGCCTGATTGGAATATAAAGAGAGACAGACAGACTAGAGCTGTTGCTCTCTGCTGCCCTGTTTGGTTGGCTGCCTGTGTCACCATTTTGTTGCTGTTCCGCCACCATGAAATGGATGCTCTCTGCCATGTGCCACTCAGCCTTGGATCCAGCCAAGAATGGACTGAAACCTCCACTAACTGTGAGCTAAATAAACCTTTCCTTCCTTCATTTTGAGTGTCGGGTATTTGTCCCAGCAACGAGTAAAAAGTAACTAAGACACCAGGCATGGTGGCATATACCTATAATCCCACCAGTGGGGAGACTGAAACAGGACAATCGCTATGAGTCTGAGCTGCATAGTGAGACCCTGTACCAAATACATAAAAAAGAGAAAGGAAAGAAAGAAAGAAAGAATCATGGAATGGATTCATCAGAAGAATGACTATACTTCAAAGTTGAGCCTGGTTGAACCCTGTGTAACTAAAAAAGCTACCATACAAACAGACCATCACTAAGGCCTCCTGAACTTTTTTCTAAACTCTTGTAGGATTGATTTAAATATTTTGTTTCTATGTATGTGAGTGTGTTCGTGTAATTTCCAGAAGAACCATGTTAAAGGGCTGACAAGAAACTTATCTTCAACAGCTCTTTCTGGATGTATATATTGTTTGGGGGGTGTGTGTGTGTGTTGGGTAAAGGTTGTTAAAAGTCCAGTATCTAGTGTAGAAAACAATATTTGCTTTTATTTATTTACTGGAATCCTCAGATTTGTTTTAAGTTTATCTGAAATTTCTGATGGCAAGAATTTCAGGTCTGTGGTTTGAAACACTTCCATAGTACTATGGCTCAGTCTTGTGCCTATGGACTTATCGATATTTTACATTAACAAATTTATATGCAGAAATGTTGTCATGTCATGTGTGTTTACTTACCTTTTATGTAGACAAATCTAGAAGTAAGATTTTACTATTAAATATATTTGTAGCAAACTTGAAGAATATTTTCTTTGATTTTTTTGTTTGGGAACATCCTTCAACTCTCCCCATTGCTTTGTTTCTGATAAAGAATTCAATGTCTAGGTTAGTGTAATTAGTGTGTACAATTTACCATTTAGGATATAAGCTTGACTGGAAAGAGCTGATACTCAAATTAACAGTAGCTAGGGCCTGGCGGGATGGCTCAATGGTCTGGAGCGCCTGCTTGGGAAAGCTTGGGCGGCTTCAGGGACCGCAGTTCGATCCCCGGCACCACATGCTGCGCCAGCCCTGCCCTAGGGCAGGCTGAGCTGGCCATAAAAATGAGTGAATAAACAAACAAAGGTTCTGAAACAAGAAAATAAATAAATAAATAAACAAAATAAATAAATAAATAAATTCTAAAAAAAGAAAAAAAAAAAAAACAGTAGCATAAGTAAGAGGAGTCAGGATCAACATCGTAGCTGCACTCCAGACAGACGTATGATTCTTCACCCACTCGTCCAAATGTCTGTGCTTTGAGTGTTAGGGTGGGAGAAAAGAAGGGCATAAGCGCTTCTTTAGCACTTATCCTGCAAGTTGCTGCATCCTGGTGTGCCCGTGTATCCTACCAGAATTTAGTCATAAACTTCACACTAGACAGTGAGGTGCACAGCTGCAAGGCACAGAGCTCAGCATTGCTGAGGAAAGGGAGAAAGGGCACTGGGGGACAGCTGTCAGTCTCTGTGACACTCATCTTTGCTCATCACAATTGAAACCCAGAGGACAAAGTGATGTATAACATAATTAATAGGAAGTTAGACATAAATCCTGGCTTTCTAAATGGCTTTGGTATCACAAGTCGGTTTTGATCTTTTGCCCATGGCTGTTTTAAGAAGGATGATGGGGTAGGCAGGAAAAGAGCAGTGTGATCAGGAAGTGGTATCTGGCCAGGACACAAGAGAAGAAAATAACGGCATGTACTTTCTCCTTAGTCTTAACTTGGAGAACTCAGGTGAAGTCCTAGCAGAGTTTATAATAGAGCACACAGTTAAAGACGTTTTCCTTTTTCTCCAGAGGTCCAGTTCACTTTAAGCCACCAACCAACAGCTTGTTTTGGTTGTGGACTGGGGTGCGGTTAGGGATTGAGGGGTGGTAATGAGAGCAGCTTCCTAGTATGAAGGAAGTTAGAGTCACTTTGAGGAGAAAACTCAGGTAAGCCTGAAGATGATAAGAAAGCTACTATATGTGGTCACATTTAGGGAAGCAAAGGTGAGAAGCTGATAGATTAAAATCAAGTAATTTTTTCATTGTCTGAACCTGTCTTAGTCCACATGGGCAGTCATAATAAGACACTGTAGACTAGGTATGTGGCAATACAGCTTATTTCTCATAGTACTGTATAGGAGGCTGAGAAATTCAAGACAAAGGTGCTGGTGGGTCCCTCTCTGCATCCCTGGCAGTCGCCAGCATAATGCCTCAGACCTACAGATAGAAAACTAGGTATTAATTGCTTGATTGAAACATGGATGGTGATATTGTCACTTTTGTTTTTGTATTTTAATATTTGGGGAGTTTGCACCCTGCACAGGTATTGCTGTCTTTCGTTTATCTTCCATATGCGAGGTTGGAGGTAGCCGAGGGTACCGTTCTTCTGGTGGTGCTAAGTGCACTATTGACTAGTAACAGAATTGGCTAGCATCAGTAGCATTTAGGGCTGTTCTTCCTTTTTTACCTCTTTCATTCTAGCAGAAGTGAGAATGATTTCCAAGTTTCCCAAAAGAGCTGCATGATAAATAACTGCTGGGTCAATTAATATGCTTGTGTAGACAGGAGCCAAGCACGCAGCAGGCCAACTGGCCTGATTCTGATTCCCGTGCTCAGCCCCCTGCGGGAGCTGCCCTTGCTCTGAGTTCGGTCCCAGCTCCTCCCTTGCTTGTCTGGAGCTGCAAGAGAGGAACGGTAGCCTTGCCATCCCTCCCCTCCCAACGTTGAAGGACAGGGGAGTGGCTAGCCAATGGTGTCTCACAGGACCTCCAGAGTGTACATGGAAGACCTCTGGAACCACAAGGCAGACTGTTACAAAGGGGTTTCTTCCCTTCTCCCTCACTCAGATTTCCTGCTGAGGTAAGTGTTGTGGAATGGGCTTTTTGTCCTTTTTCTTCAGCTTTCAGTTCCTTTCGTGTGTGTCTGGCTTGTAAATGCAGTGAGTAAATGCTATAATTATAATCCTTTTTGACAGCTCTGTAATTTAATTATAATTCACTCTGGGCATCTTTTTAAGACAATGGTGCATACTGAAGATGCAGCTGTTCCAGTCTCATCTGCTTAACTGACAGAAATCACATGAAATCACAGTCCCAGCCATGATGGGCATATGTGTGTTAGTGAGCATGTGTCATGTGAGGCTACTCTCTACCGTGGTTTGCAAAAGAAGCAGTGCAATATTTGGAAAGAAGTTTCATATGACATTGGCCTTTTCAGAAATATGACAATTATTCCAAAGTGGAAACGTCGTGAATTTATTTTCTAGGGTAAGCCAGGCTGTGTGCCTGCCTCTGTTACCATTCAGAGGTGGACCTTCTGTTAGGCAGAGTTGATTCCTGGCAGCACTGGCTGGGCTTTTCAGAGCCTCATGGCTCAACAGATGTTATGTTCATTGACTAGGGCTTTCCCACAGAGTACCACACTTGGTGGCTTGAGCAGCAGAAATTCATTGTCCCATTGCTTTGGTGGCTGGAAGTCTGAAATCAGGAGTCACAGGGCTGGTTCCTCCTGAATGCCCTAAAGGAAAATATGTCAGTTTTCTCTCCCAGGTTGCAGTAGCCTCAGGTGTTCCTTGGCTGGCACAGGACTTGTCCCTGAATCCTTACTTTGTCTTTTTCTGTATGTGTCCTTGTGTCCAAATTTCCTCTTTTTCCAAGGACAACAGTCCTACTGGACTACAGCACACTGTAATAATCATATTTTAGCTTGATGGTCTCTGTAAAGACCTTATCAGTAAATGGCATTGCATTCTGAGGTGCTAGATATTAAAAGTTCCACTAACCACATTAGGGGACACACCTGGAACCATAACTGATGTCTACTTGATTTTTTTTTCTTATACAGAAGTAACTTGGGCCCCACAATACACTTGGATGAGTGAAGGAAGAATCTCACAAGAATTACTCATTTTATAATGACATTGTTTCTTCCACTTATTTTAAACTATAATATAGAGCAATAAATCTACCATCTTCCCTGGTATTTGGCCAAGTAATTTCAGTGGAGTCTTGTCTGCCCTTTGTCCTTGATTGGCCTGGATACAGCTTCCTGAACATGAGATGTTAGGAAAGAGCCCACAGTGGGTCACAGAACCTTCCCAGGAGTAAGTGAATGGAGGTGGGGGGGGGACTCATCTAACTGGGAGTGAATAACATGGTTCTTGCTTCTGCCCCGCCTCCCTACTGTGAGGGAGAATTTGGAGATAATTCACGAAGATAATCCTGACAGCAGGAAAAGCTTCTTCTGAGGATCCTAGCAACCAGATCACAGAAACCATTTCTCATGAAACAAATTTGAAATTTTTTTTCCCAATATTAAAGAAATACTAGGAAAGGAACAGAGATAGCTTAATATGATGGAAATAACAGTAAAGTAGATTTTAAAAAAACAAACTCTGTTCAAGGACCTGCAGTCAACTCATGGAATCCTGGATAAACAGATTCCTCATGCTGCTTAGTGGCTGTGCAGGGCAACATTGACTCATTAGGTGATCACTCAGTGCTTTCCAGACTGAAGTCCTGTTACCCCAGTATCACTAGTACATACCAATGTGCCAGGTGGTAGTTAGATAGTAGTGATTGAGGTCAGGGCTCAAATGTGAAAAAAGTCAGAAAAGGTTTAGGGTAAGAGATTTAAGTGCAGTGTGCTATCATTGTAGGTAAATAATATGAGGAAACTAATTGAAGCTATTTGTTAAAATATGAGAAAGGCAAATGAAGATCATATTTGAGTGAAGGAAAGAAAAGAAGTAAAAGTCCTGCAAAACCCACCAGCAGCTGAGGCAGGGCCTAACTGGGGGCAGGCAATTCCAGGAGCATCTGCTTCCTTTCATTGCTGTCTTTGCCTCTCTGGGTGAAGTGTACTTGTGCAAACAGACATTTACCCCATAGCCGAAAATAGGTACTCCTAAACATACAAGGGCGAGAAAATGAAACAGATCCTTTACTTTCTGGGAGATTGAATCAGGATGACTAATTAGGAGGACCTTAGAGTTTATGAGTTCCTGCTGTCCTGACCAACCCTTGGTCTCCATAAACAAGCTCTCTGAGCTTCACTCTGCTCACTGAGGAGCACGACCTCAGCTGGCAGATGCCCCAGGACCTTTATTTGAGGGAGGCAGATAGTGTCAGCTCTTGAAGTGCAGAGTGGATAATTCAAGGGGTTGATTCTGCTTTCAATGTAAATAAACCAATGAAATCATTGCAGTGGACTGGTAAATTTTTTTGAAGCCTAGCTGTTGATATTCATGCTGGAATCCCATTCTTTGAACTTCAGACCCTTGGGGAAAAGTCTGGCTTGGATGTAAAGCATGATTGTTCATTGATTAAATATTGATGAGGGCAAACAAGAATATGGTATTATGCCATGGATTATGTTATAGCTTTGACAGAGAAGTCTGCACATAGTGGAAGGAAGAGGTAGTTCTGCTTGTGGAAAGTAAGGGCAGACTTCTGAGAGAATGGAGTATTTTAGTTGGGAATTGAAGGATAGGTAGAGAACAAAGCTTCCAAAATAGAAGAATGAAAATAGGTTCTCGGAATAGAGATAATCATGACCGAGGGGGAAAAGTGCGAGGTGTCTTGGAATCTACCAGCAGCTTGGTGTGCTTGACATTTGGGATTTGTAGCGAAGGGTGATAGGCTAGACCCCTGGGAAGCAGGAGGCCATGGCTGAAGTACAAAAGCCATTGACTGCTTGGCAGTGCCAGGGAGTTTGACTTGTTGCTGTAGCTAAAAGGACACTGGGTGCCTCTAAGCATGGTCAGCTCTGCTGTTTGGAATGACCAACCTGTCCGCCACATAGGGTGTAGATGAGAAGGTGTGAGGCTGTGGTCAGAGCAGTGATTGGGAAGCTGTTGGGATACGTAGGGGAAAAGGCAAGAGCAGCGTGCCTGGCTCACATAGCTGTTGTAAGGAGAAAAATAATGGAGATTAATGTTTTCTTAGTTTGAGGCCAAACTCAACTGCACAGTGAGCTCCAGGACAGCCTGAACTATGCAGTGGGACCCTTTCTCAAACATTTTTTCTTATAAATGCATCTAAAAGCTCTACATATATTGATATAAAACTAAACACAGTGCTGTCATGGGAAGAGAGAAATGGACATGAGGACTGGGATGGGGGTTCACATCAGACCCTTTTTTAACTTTAAAATTTTTGAACTGTGGGAATTAATTATCTATTTAAAAATTAAATGAAAAGAGAAAATTTGTCAAACCAGTGAACTAAAAAAAACACACACAGACACAGTAGGCTTAAAGTTTGCAATGACTGGCATGAAAGCTCACAAGTAGAATTCTGACGTTGACAGCAGGCAAGAGATAGTGCCCAAGCTCAGGCCATATGTCTCTATATCTCTACATCCAGAGGTGCTTACCTTCCACCTCCTCCTCATCCTCCTTTCATCTCTCCTCCCTCTTTTCCTTCCTTCCTTTCTTTTTTTCTCTCTTCCTCCTTTTTAGAACACCATTTGTCCTGTTGAGCCTCCCACAGTGGATTTTGCTAATTATATCATTATAGTACAGTTTATTATTATGATGATGATTACTATTATTATTATTAAATATATTTGGTTGTTGCAAGGTCTCACTATGTGGCCTGGAATCATGGTGATCTTCCTGCTTTCAGCTTCCCCAGCACTAGGATTACAGGTAGGCATCTGTCACTTTGCCTGGAGTCTGGCTAGCTCAGCCCACCCTGGGGACAGGGCTGGTGTAGCTTACAGTGCCAGGGATTGAACCACAGTCTCTGAGCTTGTCTAAGCAGGCACTTTAGTCCACTGAGTTTTCTCACCAGCCTCCTGCAATGTAGTTTATAACCTTCTCTACCCTCGGTATTTTCTGTAAATTTGTAGAAATGGAGATGTTATTTGGTTTATGTTAAGTATGTGAAAAAGACTACTTTATAGGTAGTATTTTCTTCCTAAAGGGGGAAGATAATACCAGGTTGTTTCAAGTTTAGTGACTTCTATTTTATGGTTTCATGTTTACCTTATTAATTTTTGCTCCATTTAGAGATGGTTTATTCTAGTTTGAGTATGGCTCCAACCTATCATTACCCAGTTAGCTATTAAGCTCTCCCTATAGTATTTATTTATTTTTATTGTGTATGTGTGTGTGTGTGTGTGTGTGTGTGTGTGTGTGTGTGTGAGAGAGAGAGAGAGAGAGAGAGAGAGAGAGAGACCAGGGTTTGAACTCACAACCTTGCACTTGCCAGGCAGGCACTTATGCCATGGAGCTATCTCTCCAGCCCCACAACAACATTTATTGAATGATCTTTCTCCACTGATGCAAGATGACATTTTAATCCTAATACATTCAATTACTGAAAATATCTGGTCTACTTTCTGGAGTTTCTGTTCTGGTCTACTGATCTATGTATTCATGTGATTGTTTTATGCTGTTTTAATTGTTTAGGGGTTGTCTTTACTCATTGCTGGGACAAATGCCCAACACTCAAAATGAACGAAGGAAAGGTTTATTTAGCTTACAGTTATGCAAGGTTTCAGTTCATATTCAGCTGGCCCAAGGCTGAGTGGAACAAGGCAGACAGCATCCAGTTCATGATGGTGGAACAGCAACAATTGTGACAGAGGCAATTGACCAACCAGGCCAGCAGACATCAATAGCACTAGTCTGTCTCTCTGTCTCTCTTTAAGTTATATTCAGGCTCTCCACCTCAGCCTATCTGCCTTAGGCTACACCCATAATCCCAGAAGTACTAAGACCATAATCCCATCAGTATTAAAACACATAATCCCAGTGACTCATGAGTCAAGTCTCAATCTATAGAAGTCCCCACCCCATGATTGCATGAGGCTTTGGGGGGACAACTAGACATAAACCATAACAGGGTTCTATAAAGCACCTTAATATCTGCTAGGACTAGTTTCTCATTATTGCTTTTTCTTTTTCTGAGCCTTCCTACTGTTCTTTTTTTTTATTGGAAATGCCTTTGACTTTTGGGTTAAGAAGAATGACATCTTTATGGTATCAAACTTCACATTCTAAGAACTGCTGTGCTTTTCTTTTTTTTTTTTTTTTTTTTTTTTAAGAATTTAATGATATTCAAATTTTATTTATTTTTTCTTGTTTCAGAACCTTTATTTGTTTATTCACTTATTTTTATGGCTGGCTCAGCCCACCCCGGGGGCAGGGCTGGCACAGCATGTGGTGCCGGGGATCGAACCGAGGTCCCTGAAGCCGCCCAAGCTTTCCTAAGCAGGGGCTTTAGACCACTGAGCCATCCCGCCAGGCCCCAACTGCTGTGCTTTTCCACTAAACATTTGTCTGTCCTTTGAAAGTGTTTTATAGTTTTCCACACCTACTTTCTTCATAATCTTTTTTTTTTCAATTTTTTTATTGTTTAAATTTAACAAGTTTATTCCTAGGTATTTTATTGCGTTGACTGCTGTTACACTTGAGGTTTTTCCATATATTATGTCTTTTTTTTTTTTTTTTATGGAAGACATTGACTCAGACTTGCCAAATGCTCTTCTAGCTTTTAAGTTAACAAGTCTGGGTTTTTCATTACTACAAATAGTGATGCTCTTCTAGCCTTTCATTCATCTGGTTTCATTCTTTCCTATTGGCTCAACCTTCTACTTAATCTGCTTTAGATGTGCTTCTTCTTCTGTTGCTAGTTCTAATTTCCCACAGATCCAGTTTTGGCTTAGACCCAGGTCACTACATGACTCCTAACAGCAGGTGATCTAAGGGATCTGAGCCAGCTGTCCTTGAGTGGCTCTGGATCTGGGGAGGATTGGGTGGCAGAAAGTACCAGCCTCAGGCTGTGTCCTGGCCTTAGGCTCCTTACCACTTATTCTTGTAGCTCACTAGCTCTTCCTTTGTGGTATTCTTACAGCATGATGAGACATCTTGGGTGAATATTCCTCTTCTGTGTCTTCCCTGGTTTTATATTATCTTTCATAATTAATTAAGTAATTAATTGATTGAAGTGATTCTTTCTGTGTTGCCCAGGCTTGTCTCAAACTTTTGGGCTCAAGTAATCTTTCTTGCCTCAGCCTCCTGAAGCCTTTGAGACTACAAGAACATGCTTCCTGTAACTAGCCTTCCTCTTTCCTCTTGCCACCATCTCCCTCTGATTCTGAGCCCATTTTTTTCTTATCTGTCTTGTTTATTGCTCTTTTATTTCTCTTTCTCCATGTGACTTTTTATCTTGTATTTGATGTTTCAGTCTTAGGAACAGTTACTTCTTGTAAAAGAAAAAAAGTCTCACAGTTTGATTGATCATGCTTGGCTAGGTATCAGTATGTAGGGCTTTCTTTTAGTTTGTTAGGTGACAGTGAAGCAAGGTGACAAATTAGAGCAACAGCAGCAGCATATCAAGCCTTCCTGGTGCTGTCTTAGACCTTGAGGAATTATTTAAAGAGCAGACAGTTATGTGTTGTGAAACTATTCTGTGAAGCATTACTGTATAATACAAGAAAATGTCCTCTTTTCACATGGAACTGACTTTTGGAAATCACCCCCTCACAACTGCTGTAAGATTGAATCCTGGGTGCAGGAAGCAAGTGTTGTCAATGCTCATAAACCTTTCTCGGGTCCCTTTAGATACTGCTCAGTATTAAGAAGAAAATGCAGTGAGTGCATAAGCAGAGCCCTGAGTATGAAATTTGGGGCTTTATAAGACAGCATTCAATGAGCAAAACAAGCAGCATGTGAAACCATAAGAAGTAGGTCTGCCTCACCTGCAAGCAGTCATATTAGATTTTCTAACTAAGGTTGGAATCCTATATATTTTAAGAACAGATAGCATTATTGATGGGCAGTGATGGCTAATAATCATTGAGATTAAGAATGCATTGGACCCTACGGATGTGCATTGTCAACATCTGTTGATTTAGTGAACTAAAATGGTCCAAACCATTCTACTAGGTGGACACTTTGGGGGCTTCAGGAATTTTTGCATGCATTTGATGGTTGATTTAGACCACTTTTCAGTCCTGGTGTTCTGCTGCAGAATGGCTGCTGGCAATAAGAGGAAAAATGTAATACGTCTGAGAACTATAAAATCTGTGTTCTCAGCTCCTTTGTGTTGGCTCAATTAGTCTCCAAACCTTAGTGGCCCCAGAAGTCTATGGTGCTGGGAATTTTATTATGATGATTCTGAGTCAGCAGAAAAACGTAAAACTGTCATGTGTGTTGCTCTAACTTTTTGGCAACTGTATAAGCAACTGATTCCTTTTTTTGCTCTAGCACATTTCTTTTTTTTTTTTTGAGACAGGGTCTCACTATGCAGTTGAGGCTGGCCATGAGCTCACTTTTGTAGCCCAGGCTGGTCTCGAACTCACACCAATCCTCCTGCCTCAGCCTCCCAAGTGCTGGGATTACAGGTGTGAGCCACCACGCCTGGCTTATCACATTTCTTTTGAACTTAAGAATTAGACAGTAATCATATCCAACAGCTAGAAAAATTCACTACCATGCCACATAGCAAGTGAAACAATCTCAGCTTCACAAATACACACATAGGATAAAATGCTCAGTGATAAGGTCACCAAACCAAGTGTAGAGCTGTTAATAACAGAAACTTCTTGGACTTTCTAGGGCTACTGACAGCTTCTGGAGCTCCCTTGCCAGAAATCAGTTTATGCTCACCTAATAAAACATAGAACTAGATTTTAGAGCAGAGATCAATCAGCCTTTTTATAAATACAGGACCTGATTCCAGCTTTGCAAGCTGCGTGGACTGTGCTGCAGCGATTCTATTCTAGCTCCATAGTGCAGAAATAGACAGAGTCTGTGCTTAAGTGAATTGGTTGTCTGTGTTCCAGTAAGATGATTTTCACACAAACAAATGTGGGTTATTGTTTTAGAGAAGTATGTAGATTTTTGAAATAAGTGCTGTTTTTTATGCTCAGTAATAAGAGTGCTAGATTTCTTACACAGAAACCATCTTCCAAGAAAGCTTTTCTGAGACATACTTCACCAGTGATCTGCCTGGTTTCCTCTTTTTCTTTTTCTTTTCTTTCTTTACTCCTTTGTTGTCTCTTTTTTTGTTTTTTAAGAGCTACTTAACTTCCGCCTGTAATTTAGCCCTGGCCTAGTACTGAAGCGAGTTTCCTGTATGAAGCAAGCAGGGGATAAATAAGGAGCATCATGTCGGCCTTGCTGTCTGCTCTGCTCTCACACTGTATCCACTATCAGGCTTGGGGCCCTGTCCTGTATGTCTTCGAGCCTTGAGGTTCCTCACTTCCTCTAAGACTGAAATTCCTCCTTCTCCTACTTCAGGTTACTTCACTCCATGAATTCTCATAGAGTACTGGGCACTACATTAAAAACATAAATAAGCCGGGTGTGGTGGTGCACGCCTGTAATCCCAGCACTTGGGAGGCTGAGGCAGGAGGATTGGTGCGAGTTCAAGCCCAGCCTGGGCTACCAAAGTGAGCTCAAGGCCAGCCTGAACTGCATAGCAAGACCCTGTCTCAAAAAATAAATAAATAAATAAATAAATAATAAAAAATAAAAATAAAAAATAAAAACATAAATAAACTTTTCCCACTTCTGTTACTGAGTACCTGCTCTATGAGAAACCCTGGCGTATGTTTGTGAATGAAAGAATCTGTTGCCACCTTTTACCAGAAAAAAAGAAAAATCTGGTCATCCAACCGAAATAAGACTACTAAACTATTAACAATTAAACATTATACAATTAACATTATAATTATAATTATATTATAACTTAATTATAATTATAATTAAACATTATACAATTTAATACCATTTAATAAATAATTCAATAACTATGGTTTAGTCTGGTGGCCAACTCAGCCCACCCTGAGAACAGGGCTGGCACAGCATGTGGTGCCAGGAATTGTAACACAGTCCTTATAGCTTACTTAAACTTGCCTAAATAGGTGCTTTAGACTGCTGAGCTATCTAGCCAAACCCAGACATTAATTGCTTTTGGTGGAAGATTATATCTACCAGATACTTAGAAGATGACCAAGTTAAAAAACAGAAGGGATGATGTTACAGTGAGTGTGTAAATGCACACAAGCAACTGATGTCTTGTCTTGGTTACTTTTCTCTCATTGCTGGGACAAAATACCTAACACCCAAAATTAAGGAAGGAAAGGTTTATTTAGTTCGTGGTTTGTAGAGGTTTCAGTTCATGTACAACTGGGTCTGAGGCAGAGTGGCACATGGCAGAGGACAGCAGTTTATGATGGCAGAAAACAGCAAAACAACAACAGCAAATGGGAGGAGTAGCAGCAATGATGTCTACAGAGAGCAAGTCTGTCTTTGTTATGTCGCATTCAGGCTACCTGCCCCAGGCAGGGCGTAGCACTCACACCCATAATCCCAGCAGCACTCACACTCATAATCCCCACACTGGATCACGAATTAATCACAGTCTAGAAGCCTGTCCCAGTGATCACATGAGGCTTTGGGGAGACAACTAGACACAAACTATAATATATATGTTGAAAAGAGAGGGAGAGGAGGTCAGGAAGGTAAAGGTGCCAGATTGAGGAGGACATGGAAAGCACACTGAGGCTATGGAGCTAACAAGAGGACAACAGGGAATGAGTGATGGTTTGTTTGTTTGTTTTGAGTCAGGGTCTCACTATGCAGTTCAGGCTGGCCCTGAACTCACTTTGTAGCCCAGGCTGACCTTGAACTTCCAGCAATCCTCCTGCTTTAGCCTCCCAAGTGCTGGAATTATAGTAGTGTGCCAGCACCCCCAGCTTCTGATATTACATTTCGTAGCTTGGTAGAAAACAAGTTGTAGAAAGATGAGGGACTAAAACCCACAAGTTCAAGGTTCCTGTTCTAACCCTGTTATTTATTAACTGTGAAACCTTGAAGTCATCTCTTGAACTTTTTAAGCCTTAGTTTCCTAATCAGCCAAATGATAAGCAGCTATCATGGAGATATCCAGAGCATGAAACACGAAGAGATATGTAAAGAAGGGTCGTGACTAAGGTTCCCTACAGATGTAAGATACTACCACAGTGGCAGTGTGGGCAGATTATGCGAGAGGGCTCAGCACAGTGAGTTGTAAGGGAGAAGGAGAAGACAGCTCATTTCATCTCAGGCTTCCAGTCTGCCATATGAGGATGCAAGAAGAATTGCCATGCATGAAGAGGGCCCTCCCCAGATACCACATACTCTGGTACCTCCATCTTGGACTTCCTAATCTCTAAAACTGAAACAAGTAAATGTTCTCTGCTTATAAATTATCAAGACTAAAGTATTTTATTCTGCCATCCCAATGGACTGTGATGTGTGTGAATAAGTAGAACAGTGCCTGTACTGTACTGTCAATGTATGGATCAGCAATTGCCAGCAACTCAAATACAACAAAAAATCCACAACAAAATTATATTGAATATATACCTTAATGTTTCTTTGCTGATAGAAATGCCATCACATAATCGCATTACAAACGTCAGTAAGTACCGTATGATACCTTGTGAAAAAAAGCAAGCTTGCCTCTCTATAGAGTCAACCAGGGGTACAGCATGGACCAGAGTTCACGGGCTTATTCTGATCCTTGTTTCTATGGATGCCCCTGGGATTTTTCACTCTAGCTCTCTAATACTCAGATGCTTTATCATGGCAGGAAAATAGCTAACAGAGTAAAACCTCGAGCAACTATTGCTGTTTAGCAATAAAATTATCTTGTGGAAAAAAAGAAATCCATGCCCTTGTGTTTGCCCCTGCATGGCATTTACTGCTTGGTGTCTCCTCATGTCTTATATCTTTCCTTTAAAGTATAAAAATAGTACACCTTCCTGCCCATCTGTTCACCACAATAATTACTCCGGTTAGAAAGAACTTTCTTCAGTACAGGTCTTCCTCCTGTGGGTTTGAAGTCCATTACATAGCCCAGTTACTTTATTGTTTAACTTCTTAATCTTCTCATTGCTGGGATTTGAGTGTCCTTGGTGCCTGCCAACATGTGGATCCTGAAATGACTCCTAGCTCTCTATAAAAATATGCGTGGAATTTTCTATGGGTGATTAACCTTGGGAGATGGTCTGACCTGTTCCAGTTGGACTGCAGATAGGTATCCATTGTTCAGTTAAATAAGATGTGCTGCCCACTGGTGTCTGTCTGTGTGGCCAGGGTGGGAAGCACAGAGGCCCAAGCAAGGCATTGTCTGCACTGTTGGAAAGCCCAGAGTCTACTTGCAAAGCGGGGCTTTGGGAAAAGATTAAGTTAGGAGTTAGGAGGTGCACTTCTGAGCTAACTTCCTTGTGAACTTGCTTCAGTTTCCTTTTCTAACCACAATGAAACCAACCTGACCAGTAGTTTCAAGCAGTGTTTCTTAAAGATTTTTGGTACTAAGCCCTGACACAGAGGGTTTTGTTCAGGCTCCCAAAACTTCTTCCAACTCTTAGATTTTTATATATTAACCCATATAAAATTTCAAATAAAAGTTTTAAGAACTATTAGCATTTAACAGCAAGTAGACTAAATGAGTCCCAAAATTTCTTCCAATTCTGATTTTATGTAAGTCAAAGACTTCAAAAAAAATATACAGCACATAGAAAAGATTATCAAAATATACAATGAATATTTAAATTAAATAAAAGACACATTGCCATTAACCTTGCTATAGATGGCAAGAATGATGGAAAAATATTTAAATCAAGAGGAAATATTTTGAGAGTAATTAAGGATAGTGTGTCTTTTACTGCAGCTAACTTTAAAAATTAAAATTTACGATATTTTTATGTCAAATCTGATATAAATATGTACTGGATTGTGTAATAGAATTCTGTGTCAGACATTTGACAAGTATTCACTAAATTCCTTGCAAACAATAATGTCATAGTCTTTGAACAGTATAATTACCTTCAGTTAGGAACTGTATGGATTTAGATCAAAGTGCATGAGAAATTTAATATGGTTGATAGTTCTAGAATACTTAGAAATGTAGACAAAGGGAGATCACTTGTAACCAGATTCTCCACCTTGGGTTGATTGCTCTTACACTTATTTTTTTTTTAATTTTTTTTTTTTAATTTTTTCTTGTTTCAGAACCTTTGTTTGTTTATTCACTCATTTTTATGGCCGGCTCAGCCCGCCCTAAGGGCAGGGCTGGCGCAGCATGTGGTGCCGGGGATAGAACCGCGATCCCTGAAGCCGCCCAAGCTTCCCCAAGCAGGCGCATTAGACCACTGAGCCATTCCGCCAGGCCCCTCTTACACTTATGACTTGTTTTCCTTTAGTGATCTGTTCCAGTACATCATGACATTTTAACATACTGAATATTGTAAGTCAAATTTCATTAGATTCTCAACTTATGTCAGTTCAATTTGTTTTTGAACTTTATAATATAATATAAAAAAAACCTTGCCTATGCCACCATGCTGTTCTTCACTTTCAACACAATATTTAGTAAATTGCTAATTACTTTATCATGAAGAAGACTTTGTCTTAAACTTTATTGAATTATGGCTGTTATAAGTATTTTGAGCACACTCAAGGTAGACTGTGCTAAGCTAGGATGTCAAGAATATTTTCAACTTAAGATACTTTCAATTTATGATAGGATTATTGAGAGATAACCCATAATAATTTAAGGAACATCTTTTGTATCTGTTTATGAACACAGAGTTGTATATCTTAGCTTTTTTTTTTAGCCTCAGAACATGAAAATATTCCTAAGTGCTAAAGGGCAGCATTATGGTTTCAGCTCAAATCCTTATGTGCTTATAGGTGAGATTTTTCAGAATTCACAATATCTAGGACATGTGATACTAGGTTAAGAGTGTGTGGTATATTAGTCCACTGTTTGGAATTAGCATAGTTCTAGGTGTCCCTGCCCAAAGGCTGATAACCTGGGTGAGAAAAAATGAGAAGGTAGGCTTCCTACTTACTGCCTGGCGCTCACTGCTTTTTGCCTACCCTGCCATGGACTATGCCTCTGTGAGGCCCTCTGCTCTGCCACCCTACTGTGGAGCCAGCCATCTAGGGACTGAGGCATCCACAAACTGAGCTGAAATAAATCTTAACTTTGGGTGTTGTGTATTTTGTCTCAGCAATGAGAAAAGTAATTAAGATAAGCATTGTGTATTGTCTAACCATATAGCACAATGCTGAGTGTACTCAACTAATATTTACAAATCCATTTGTTAAACAAATACTCTGCAAATATAAAAAGTTGTATTTCTGCCTATTCTCTGGTAATAAATACTCCTGATGCCAGCTTTCTGCTTCTGGATGTATGCACACTCTGTGGACCAGCAGCTCCATTGCTAACTGAATGGCAAACAAATGCCATTCACATGTTGTCCAAGACTGTAGAATGTTGTAGGAACAATAGTAATAATATGAAAAACAAGATATAGCCCATTTGCCTATACACATATTCTGAGGATAATACATATAGCTTCATGTAAGGCACACAAAACAGCAATACTAGTGAACAGTCCACAACTACTCAGAAAACTAGATACAAAGATTGAATGCTGCACAAATCCATTGTCATAAGGACTAGGAAAGCCTCATCTGTACCATTGGAAGTCAGGAGGAGATGCGTGAGGAAGCACACATGGATGCTGCTGCTGTTGATTGATTGATTTTGATACTGGTTACATGGTTGTGTCAGTTTGCAAAATGCATCAAACTACATTGAAGACACATGTCCTTATGTGTATGCATTTTATCTCAATTTAAAAATTTTAAAATATTGCTATCATTTTCTAAATGATAGACAATTCAATACGACATTAAGTGCCAGTAAATACTATTAAGACCCTGATTACATTTCCCTTAAATTAACTATCATATTCGTTTATTTATTAGGAACGCTTTAGAAGAAAAGAACCCTTTAGTGCATTATAACATTATTATTTCAGTCACACCCCAAATTTAATATATATGCTGCCAAAGTGAACACAATTACTGCTCTATTTTTCTATTTCCGGTACCAGATTCCCAGTACCACAAAAAATTAAACTTCTGAAAAATTAGATTTCTAGTTACAAACTATAAAATTTCATGCAAAAGAACTAGAAGGAGCCGGGCGTGGTGGCGCACGCCTGTAATCCCAGCACTCGGGTAGCTGAGGCAGGAGGATTGGTGCGAGTTCGAGACCAGCCTGGGCTACAAAAGTGAGCTCAGGACCAGCCTCAACTGCATAGCAAGACCCTGTCTCAAAAAAGACCAAAAAAAAAAAAAAAAAAAAAGAACTAGAAGGAATGAAAAATGACTAATAACAAAAAATGTTCAAACTCATTATTGGTTAAAAACTCCAAATTAAGAAAAGAATAAGGGCCAGTGAGGTAGCTCAGCAGACTAAGCACCTGCTTAGGCAAGTACAGGGACTAGGGTTCAATTTCTGGTCCTGCATGCTACACTGGCCCTGCCTGTCAAGTGCTCTGAGACCAGGCAGGGTGGCATATGCCTGTAATCCCAGTTCTAGGAGGCTGAAAACAGGAGGCTAGCTAGGAGTTCAGGCTGCTTAGTGAGATCCTGTACCAAATATGTAAAATAAATAAATAAATAGAATAAGAATAAACATTTCACCTTTCAGCAACTGGTCTCATGGACCAATCACAGTATGAAATGATATGGATAAATAGTCTCGCTTAACAGTAGCATTCTTAGAGAGAAAAATTTGCCAGTGTATAAAATATATACTGTGGTAAATTTAGCTTTTCTTCTACTAAGTGATTTAATTATACAGGTTTCATATTCGTGCAGCTATAAAATTGACCTTTCATTGCTTGTTTTGTTTATATGCTGTTCATCATTAGGAAATACTTAAGGATATATAAAAATATTAGTGAGTTACGATTTTTTTAAGAATTTATTTTATTTTTTAATTTAATTTTTTTTCTTGTTTCAGAACATTTGTTTGTTTATTCACTCATTTTTATGGCTGGCTCAGGCCACCCCAAGGGCAGGGCTGGCGCAGCATGTGGTGCCGGGGATCAAGCCACGGTCCCTGAGGCCGCCCAAGCTTCCCCAAGCAGGTGCTTTAGACTACTGAGCCATTCCCGCCGGGCCCAAGTTACAATTTTTTGTTGCAGTTATAATAAATTATAAACATGTAAAGGAAGGAAAACCAACCCTATTGTTCAGTAGTAGAGATGTAGCTAATTCTTCCTTTGGATTTCTCAAACCCCATTTTCAGGACCACTAGTCCGCTATCTGTCACTACGGATTACTTTACATTTATAGAATTTTAGATGATGGAATCATCCAAGATCAATACAAAACTTTATCATAATATTTCTTCTCTTTAGCTCAGCATAATTAATTTGAATAGCTCAGATTGACCTACAGCATGTACAGTATTCTGTTCTGTGCAGTGTCACACACTATCCCATTGAACACAGTTTGTTCATGCACCAACCGATGGACATTTGGGCCATTTCCCTGTCGAAGTTTCTGTGAACATCCTGTCACATTCCTCTTACATAAATACCCAGGAGTGAAATGGCTGGATCATGTGGCAGATATGTGTTTAACTTTTTAAGTAACTTCCAATGTGTGTTGCACAGCTTCATTCCCTCTAGCAGTATATGAGTTTCTCCTCCTTCTATTCCTCACCAACAGCTGGTATGTGGAATCATTTTCATATTACCCATGGCACTATCTTGCTGTGGATTAAGACATGCACTTCTCCTAATGATTCATTTTTGGAACATCTTTTCATGTGTTTATTCACCACTTGTGACATGTGTGTTCAAATCTTTCTCCCATTTTAATAGGGCCATTTATTTTCTTAAATAGAGTTTATTAAATTAGAGTTTTAAAAATATATTTTGGACACCAATACTAATTAGATGTAGTATTTGTAAAATAATTTCTTCCAATCTGGTTTATTTCATGTGAAATGTGGATCATATTTTTTTTTCTTTTTGCCTAGAAATATACAAGTTTTCTAGCACTAGCTGTTGAAAAATCTAACACTTCTTCACTGAATTGCTTTTACACTTTTGACAAAAATCAGTTGCCAAAATATACAAGAGCTCAGCCCTCTGATATTTTTATTATTTTTTTATTTTTATCTTTCATCTGTTTGTTCCTGTTTATGCCAGTGCCATGCAATGTTGATTGATGCAACCTTTTAAGTCCCAAAGTCAGAGAATGTTTCTTGAATTTTATTCATCTTTTAAAAAATCATTTTCAAGCTGGCAAGATGGTTCAGCAGTCTAAAGCTCCTGCTTAGGTAAGTTTAGGCAACTGCAGGGATTGCAGTTTGATCCCCGGCACCATATGCTGCACCAGCCCCACCCTCAGGGCAAGCTGAGAGACAGCCATAATTTTTTTAAAAATTGTTTTGTCAGCTGTCAGTCCTTTACAATTTCACATGGAGTTTTGAATCTACTAATTTCCAAAATAATGACCTGATGAGAATTTGATATAAATTGGGTTTAATTTCTAGATGAATTGGAAGAGAACTGATAATAATTTTAAGTCCTCTAACCCATAAGCATGCTATATCTCTACAACTATTTAGGCTATCATTTATTTTTCTTATCACTTTTATAGTATTCATTGTGCAAGTCTTTCACATTTCTTGTCAGATTTTTCCCTAATTAATAATGCCTATATTAAATGGTATAATTATCATTGCAGATTTTTTTTTCTTTGGCTGTCTCAGGCTGCCTTAAGGGTGGGTGTGGGGATCAAACTGCTATCCCCTGTGCCTGACTGGAATTGCACATGTAGGCATTTAAACCACTCAGCCAACCCAAAGACTCCCCAGTCATTGCAGGTTTTAATTCTTTGTCAATATCACATGGAAAGATAATTGGGCTGGGCATGGGGCACATACATATAATCCCTGCACTCAGTAGGCTGAAGCAGGAGGATTACTGCAAGTTCAAGGCCAGTATGGGCTGCTTTACATATTAGTCTTATATCCTACAATATTTCTAGACTCATTTATTAGATCTAGTAGTTTATTTGCAGGTTTTATCCTTCCTTTTAATCATTTTATTGTGATATAATTCCAATACCATGAACATTAGCTTACAAATTTTATGTGGTTAATCCATCAACTTTTAAATTCAGTTTTTTACAATAAAATAGTTTCATAAGGAGAAATAGTGAAGGAGATCTTAGAGCAATTGTTCTCAACCTTTCTAATGTTGTGACCCCGCAATATAGTTCCTTATGTTGCGGTGACCCCAAACCAAAAAATAATTTTGGTGGCTACTTCAAAACTGTAATTTTGCTACAGTTATGATTCAAAATGTAAATACCTGATATGCATTATGTATTCTCATTGCTATAAATCAAACATAATTTAAACATAGTGATTAATCACAAAACAATATTTAATTGTATGTTGAGAAATATTTATTACTAATTCCAATAAATAACATTTCACCATGGCATATCATGGGTTTAAATATGTATTTTCCGATGGCTTTAGGCGACCACTGTGTTTTGGTCATTCAACCCCTACCGGGGTCACCACCCACAGGTTGAGAACCGCTGTCTTAGAGGGAGCAGGATCTGATAACAGGAAAGGCAAGGACAGCAGTAAGCGCAAGGGGTGAAGCCCAGCAGCCCAGAAATCGTGGAGTGGTAGGAATACTGTTTGATGTCCTCCCAGGACTTCAGTTTCAAGTGAAATGTCAGTGGACAGCTACAATGTATGTGGAAGATTGAGGCTGAAAATAATAGACTTTGAAATTCGCCTACTACTACTGTGAGTGCTAAGCACAAGTCAGGGTCAAGGAAGATCCGCCCTTTGGGCCTCCCTGGAACCTAAGTCATCAGGTAGAGTCCTGCTGCGTTTAAGGATGTATGTTCAGCAGCTTCTTACGAGGTGCATGCACATTAAGATAGCTGGCATTAAGGTATCTGCCACCTGGATATTAAAATAGATGAAATGCCTCACCCTATTTTAATTAGATAAAAATACTAGATTATGTCCTTAAAAGGATACAGTGAAAATAAGGGAAGAAATTGTAAACACTCCCAGTTACTCATGTCTTACCTAGTGCCATAAAGCAATAACTTTTATGGTATTTGTCAAGCCAAGGCTTTCATCAAAAATAGATAAGACATCTAAAGCTATAGCTGTCTGGATTTGCATAAGTCACTTAAAGATTTTGTTTGGAAACAGAAAAATATTATAGAACATACAAACTTTCATTTTCGAGATTATTCTCATTTCCTCAGAGGAAGAAGGAAGCGGCTAGCGTGTTCCAGGTTGCTACAGATTCACTGAATGCCAGCTCACATCCCAGTTAGTAAAGCAGACTTCTTTGAGTAATGGCATTGCTCTCTTTGAACAAAGGTATCAGACAAAGCACTTGTCCAGAACTCACAATCACATACACTTACACAGTCTCCTGCACACTGGCTGCCAAGTGCTGGCTGAACGTCATCCTTCAGGTGCTCTGTGTAGAGGGACAATCTTGTCCAGAGAAATATATTCAGCCCCACCCACACAGGCTAGCCAGAACAAGGTGTAGCTTTTAAACAGAAGCTGAGCAGCAATGCAGGAAAAGATTAGTAGACTTGACCCTATAAAATGTAAAGCTTTTGTGCTATGAAATATAAATAAGAAAAAAATTAAAATATGTAACAGAGATTTTTGGTGGGAGGAAAGAGGAAAGACAGACATCCAAGAGAAATCTTACATGTTACTGTTTGAAATATGAGTTTCTATAACCTTTTGGAAGATAATCTAGAATTATGTATTGAAATTTAAGTACACACTGGCCCAACAGTTCTACTTACTAGAATTTGTGCTATAGAAATAAAACATCAGTGCCCAAAGATAATATAAAACAAACTATGCATTTTAATATTGCTTTTAGTGATGTAATTTCAAAAATGGAAGAACTGCAGTGATTATTAAAGGAAGAAAGTGTTGGAAGGATGAATTAAATCCAAATCTGTGACCTAGAGGGACATATATATGTATATCATAAAATAAAGAAAACAGATTCAGGTGAATTTGTGGATTCAATTCCTTTTTGTTAAAAAAGTAGATTATCCTTGTACAAATAAATGGATAATTTAAATGAGCCAGGCACAAATAATAAATTAATCTAATATTTTGCGTAAATGGACTAAGGTCATATAAAAATTCATAAGAAAAATGTACCTTATGTGCAAGAAGTTGAATTAATGATCATTTTTACCATGATTTTGTCAGGAAATGCAGATTCAAATCATCATATTTTTTGTGGCTTTTTAGTAATTGGTTGCATACATGTAAAACTATATTTAATTAGTTTCTTATTGCTGAATAGGGGGCTGGTGGTATAGCTCAGTTGTCTAAAGCACCTGCTTGGGCAAAATCAGTCAGGGGCAAGGGACTGTGATTCCATCCCCAGTACCACATGCCACACCAGACCCACACTTAAGGCACCTGAGCCACTCTCTCCCACCCCTCAAAAATCCTTCATATTGCTAAACATTTAATGTAATTTTAAACTGTTTAGTTTTAGAAGCAAGTCTATGTAGCTATTTTTGTATATTTTCTAATTCTGTAGTGCTGATATATAGAACTGATATTGCTATATTAAAAGTTATCTAGCTTCCTTTCAACCAGAACCACCATCTTCCAGTAATTTGTCAAAATGACTAACACAAAAGGCAAGAGAAGGGGAACCCATTATGTGTTCTCCAGGCCTTTTAGAAACATGGGGTGGTTCCTTTGACCACATACAGGTGAATCTACAAAAAGGGTGACATTGTAGACATCAAGGGAATGGGTACTGTGTAAAATGGATGCCTCACAAATGTTACCATGACAAAACAGGAAGAGTCTACAATGTTACCCAGAATGCTGTTGGCATTGTTGCAAACAAGCAAATTAAGGGCAAGATACTTGCCAAGAGGATTAATGTACATATTGAGCATATTAAACACTCAAAAAGTCATGATAGCTTCCTGAAACTTCAAGAAAAATGATCAGAAAAAGAAAGAAGCCAAAGAGTAAGGTATCTGGGTTCAACTGAAGCACCAGCCTGCCCCTCCCAGAGAAGCACACTTTGTGAGGACCAGTGGGAAGGAACCTGAGTTGTTGAAACCCATTCCTTATGAATTCATGGCATAAACTGGGATGTTGCTCTGCCTTTCAGTACCTAATCGACAACTTAAGTACTCTAGGTCCTATATAAAAATAAAATCATCCTGTGTTGTATAGGTGATTTTCTTAGTTGAAGAGGTATGTGGTACCTTCTTGCCACTGAACTATATACCTTGATCTTTAAAAATTTTTATTTTGAGACAGGAGTGCACTAAATTGGAAGACTGGTTTTGAACTTGTGATCCTTCTGCCTCAGCCCATTAACTGGGACTATAGGTGTGCACCCCCATACCCAGCAGTATACACATCTTTTAGCACAGGAGTATTTATAGTTTTCTACACTAGACAACATTTATTTTACTAGTAAATCTGTAGTCTAGGCAAGGCTAGGTAAGGATGGCTTATTTTTGTTCCACTTGGTATTGGCTGGAGAGGCTGGAATCTTCTGAAAGCTCTTTCACTCAGAAGTAGCTGAAGCTAGGACAGCTGGGACTCTTGAGTGTCCTTTTCTGTTGCCTGTGTTTCTCTAGGAGGCTGACCTCAAGAGAGCCTCACTTCTTACATAGATGCTCAGGGCTCTGAAGGCTGGTGTCCCATGGAGTAGCAGATGGAGCAGGATGCCTTCTATAAATTAGTCTCTGTGAATGGGCTGCTACTTGCACAACAGCTCTTAGGAAAGATTTCAGTAAGATTCTGAAGTGTAGCACTGGAAAAGAGTATATGAATGACAACAGCCCTCTTGCTTCCACTGTGCTGGAACTGGGTGTGTGGCAGTAACTCAGATGAAGGGGCATTTCTTTGCTAGTAGGTTTCACATAAGGAGCCCATGAAATAAATATCACATTGCCAACTGTAATACGTATGGTGAAGGAAACATGAAGCATATATGAAAACACCAAGTTAGGCAACTATTTAAATATCATTGAGGAAGTGACATTTAAACAAAAATCTGAAGCACAAGTAGGAGATATCCAGCCTGGCAAGAGGTAGCTGAAGGGCTTTCAGTGAGGAGGATAAGGCCCAAAGAAGTGTATTTGACAAACTGAAAGGAAACTGGTGTGACCTCAAGAAAGTGTGAGCCAATCATAAAGATTCTGGAGCTTACCCAGCCTCCCTTGTTAAAAGTTCCACTTTGTTAAAATGAGGAGAAAGGGGCAGAAGGCCTAGAGGTAAGTAATCATGTGACTGGATTACAGTCACATAGGAAAAAATGAAACAAGATGCTGATGCCAAAAGGGACAGTGATACTGACTAATATTTTAAGAGTCAGGACTTAGGGTTCACATCTCAATAGAGTCTTTGATTCATTGTGTACTACAGGATAACAGAGTAGTTTGCCATTGTGGATGACATTGTTGGGGGAAAGATTTCACTTTTTACCTATGTCTAATCTCGTGATTGAGACACCTACAATAAAAGATTAAGAAGAGAAAAGCATCTGAGATGCTTTACTTGACACAAATTTTACTTGATAGAGGAGCCTTTGTCATGAAATGTGGACGTTAAAAAAACAAGGAAACCTGTGTATTCTGATGCTATTTGTTGAAGACTGAACATTCATAGAGAATCATGGTTAGAGAAATGAGGTGAGGGGCCTGATGGTACATAGCAAATGAGGGGTGCTCGACAAGCACTGCTTCCCTCCACAGTTCTATGCATCTGTGTCTTTAGTGCTGAGACTATTCCTGTTCTCTGGGAAAAGGAGGGGTGCCTCTCAGAGGTGGGTCTTGCAAAAAAAAAAAAAAAAGTGTGTCTTGCTTCAAAGGAGAAGATTAAGAGGAAGGTGACCATGAATTTCCTGCTTATGCTGTTTTCTATAATGCCATGGTAGCATACTTTGGAGCTACATTACTGAACCCCATCAGTCTCCTCCTCTAAATTTATTACTATTTGTCAGGGTGATTTCACTGTGGCTATACAGGCTGGGCTTCTACTTGTCCACACTAAAGCATAGTTTTCTAATTCAGTGCTTCCACATATGAAGAAAGAGATGCCATCAGATACCCAGCCACCTCATGGCTCCTACCCTTCCTGGATCCGGAGAAATGACATGGCGCAGGTATCTGGTTTTTCAACAGAACTAAGGGAGGCTGAAGCAGGTCAGAGGGTGATGGGAAAGACATCTAGGTCTCCTCTCTTCAGAGAGACTTTGTTCCCCACTATTTTCCAAAACATCATACTTTCCTCTGAGAAGGCAATTCTTCATGAGAAAAAATGTCTTCCATGTTTTAAAAATAAAAGGATGGGATCATCTTTAGGCTGGCTCCCTAGTTCATTTTATTGCTTCAGATTCCATGAGCATGTACCAGGAACTCATGATGGAACAGACATTGTGGTGAATAGAATCACCCCATATGGCCGTGTAAGATGGATGTCAGCATGCACTATTTACAGATGTGCGAGTTGATCTTTATTATAAAATGTCAATATCTGCTTGCTTTTTATACAAGAATGGAAAAGAGAGCCATCCAAACTTTTGTTTTCTCCAAATTTGGCTGGAATGAGCCACGGCCTAAATGTCATCTAAGTGCATTTAAACAGGATTGAATATAGAGCAAATGCAGGTTATCGAAGAGGAAAGAAAGTCAAATTTAGAAGTGACTCAGCAAAGGACGAGGGTCTCTTTGTAAACGTCCTCAACCTATGCAAGAGGAGGGCACAGAGATGATATGAGTGCTATACCTGCCCTGGGGGAGTGTATCCTGTTTACAAAATAAGAGAGAAGAAGAGGAGTGTTCCCCTCTTCAGTTCTTGTTGCTTTTTCTGTCTTCTGTGGCCTTGAACTATTGCCCCTCTGCCATGCAACCCTGTTTTGGAGCCAGATGATTATGTACTCCAACATCAACATGCTGTGAGCTAAATAAATCTTTTTTGCTTTAACTTTGGTTATTGAGTATTTTGTTCCTGCAAGGAATGAAAAATAACCAAGCAAAAACTTGGTACAAGGAGTAGGGCTGTTGCTATAACTATACCTGACCATGTGATTCAAGAGTTTGGAAAGATTCAGAGTTGTCATCTGAAAGTAGAGCTGGAAAACCTTAAGCTGTTCTTTATGAACAGTTCTGGTCAGAACTCAGAAGACCAGGAGCTTGATAGAAATCCTGCCAGTAATGACAGACTCAGAAGGTTTCTGTTGGAAAGAAGGACTACATTGGCTATTCGACTCTAGATGATTTATGTTATGGCTTGGCAGCATATTTGTTTGCATTTTGTTGATGTTCAAGGACTTTGCCTGAGGTAGTTGAATGTGGAGGTGGTGATGTGGTTATTACTGGGGGATTTTAGCTAGATTTATGTTGTGAATCAAGAGCAGAGTCCAGCAGAATGATCTAAAATGTGAGTTTCCCCAGAAATGAAGCACCAGTAAAATAGCAAACTGCAAAGATAGAGCTGGGAGATATCTTCACTGCTGAGGAGGAAGAAGAGCCTAGAAAAGATGGTCTGAGAGCATTATAAGAAACAGCAGGTCTCCACCCTTGGCAGACACAAAGCTGCAAAAGTGAAAGACTGCTTTGAAGGGAAAGCCACAGAGTACCATGTTCCAGAATGGTGACAGGATAAAAAGTTCATTCCTCAGAATTGTATTTGGAATGTTCAATAATACATACACTCTGCCCCTATAGCTAGGAGAGAGCAAAATCTGGCTACTGCTCTATCTAGCAGCAGACATGGACATTATCCACATGGTGCTGATTTTAAGTTCATGCAGAATTTAAGAAGTATGGGGTTTAAAAGGCTTCCATCTCAATTTCAGAAGGCCCGACAGTCCAGGCATTGTGCCTCTGAGAGGGTAGTGTGTGCAACTTGTGTGTGAAGATGAAGATACAGTGGAGACCCCAAAAGTTTTGAAAAGCCAGAAAGGTGAATTATCTAAGGAAAGTTAGATAATTTTCAAAAGGGAGCAAAGCAGGCCTAAGAGTACAGCTGTGTAACCTATACCTACTAGAAGTGCCATCAAAGTGGAGTCATTCAAGCCCTTTGGAGCTTGCAATTTGCCACAGGGTGCCTCAGATGCTGCATAGGGAACTATAGGACTTAATGTTTGCCTTTCTGGATCTTGGACTTGCTGTGGTCCCCATTCTTTCTATCCCCCATTTATAACTTTTGGAATGGAAATGTTTATCCTGTGCCATTAAATGTTGGAAGAGTTTAACTTTTCATTTGTACAGGGGCTTCTAGTTAAGAGTTTACTTTAGATATCAGAGGAGACTCAGGATTTGGATTTTTGAGCAATGCTGAAATTGTTAGGACTTAAACAGCTTTTTCAGGTGGACTAAATGCCTTTTGCATAAAGGGATGTGCATGAGTCTTCGAGAATCAGGAGCAAAATACTATATTCTAATGTAATATAATGATTACAGACTTAATACTGGTTCTTACAGATTATTAAACCTGTGTCATAATGTTCAAAAGTTGTGACATGATAAAAGTAAGCATATATTTGTATCTGGGAATGGTTAAAAGAAATGTGTCTGCTTGCCAAGTTGACAAGGAGTGGATTGTAGTTGTTGGTACATTGTGCCACTTTGAAAAGTTTCAAAGTTTAAGTGACTCAACAGGAGTCTGGGTCTTAACTTTATAAACATCCTCATCCTGTACAAGAAGAGGGCACAGAGACAGTTCGAGTGCCACATGCCTAGAGGAAGTAGCCTGCTTACTATATAAAGTAGAAAAATCTTGTCACTTCTTTTACTCTTGTTATTTTTGCTGCATTCTGCTGCCTCAAAATTTTGCCTTCTGCCACACCACCCTGCTTTGGGGCCAGCTGATTATCGACTGGAACCTCCAAACTATGAGCTAAATAAACTTTTCCTTCTTTAACTTTGGGCATTGAAGATTTTGCCCCAGCAACCAGACTGTGTCTTAATAGATTTGGATATTGCCAAATTAAATTGACTTGTATAAAAACAAAGTCAACCAACATGAAAGCAAATTAGCATTCAGCCTCAGAATATCCTGGGACTTTCCTTCAGTCAGCCTCCTACCATATTCCCTTCTGAGTAAAGAAAATCAGATGAAATAATAGATTTTTGATTACCTCAAAATGTATAGACTGCTAGAATATGAACACTAAAAATGTACAAATGGCCATCTGCTCAGCTGATGTTCATATGTGAAATGAATTAGATCAAAGTCTTAAAGTACTAACCCCTTCCTAAGTCCTTTTGAAAAATAATTAAAGTCCAGATATCTTAATTTCATCCATTTTTAAAATTAGTTACCCGGGCGGGATGGCTCAGTGGTTTAAAGCGCCTGCTTGGGCAAGCTTGGGCGGCTTCAGGGACCGCAGTTTGATCACCGGCACCACATGCTGTGCCAGCCCTGTCCTCTGGGTGGGCTGAGCCGGCCATAAAAATGAGTGAATAAACAAACAAAGGTTCTAAAACAATAAATAAATAAATAAATAAATAAATAAATAAATAAATAAATTCTTTTAAAAAATAAAAAATAAAATAAATTAAAATTAGTTACCCATCTAACATGATCCAGGCATATACTAGGCAATGAGAATACAGAGCTGCCAGGTATGATAGTCATTAAGCATGTTTGTACTTACTTGATCTGAAAGCTATATGAACCCAGTTTAGAGTGAATGACATCATTGCCCAACCTCAACCAAGCCACAGGCAGGATGTGTTCTGAAAGAGATGCACCAGAGAGCCACAGTAGCATACATGGTTGGGGAAGGGGCACCTACACCAACTGAGGCTCAGAGATGTGGGCACCCCCAGAGATTCCATAATCACACAAAAACACCCATGCAGTTTTGTGTGTGTTATGCTGTTGTAGATGTAGGAGGCCCATCACAGTTTTAAACAAGGCACAGTCAGAATTGCTCTTCTGTTTAAGCCAAGGACATGGTATGAACTCTTTAAAGTGGGGGGAGACTTGTGTTTGTTTTCTGCTACTTAGGCCTGTTCTTGCATTTTTCAAAAACTGATCGCACCAAGAGTTCCATCTGTGCAGCGTGATCCACTCCACCTGCACAGCCCTGCTGCCCTTAGCATCATAGGTGAGCAGCATCCCAGGAGCTGCAGTAGCTAGACAGAAGTAGGGAAGGAGTCTGGTGTTGTGGTCAGCTGTCTAGTCTGCCATGCTATAGTAGTTGTCATTTTCCTCTGTGTATCTGGTTGATATAAGGACAGAAAAGTAGCCCAAAGTGCTCATGAAGTTTCCTTGCTCTCTGTGGCTCTTCTGTCCCATGTGGCTGCTTATTATAGAGCTTTTGTGCTTTCTGGCCCATGGACACGCTTTTTAACCTTTATAGATTTCTGTTCATTACAATTAAGCATCCTTGACTAAAATGCATACTCAAAGCACAAGTTTGTGCATCTTTCTCTCTGATCAGCAATCAGTGGTCTAATTCTCCATTTATTTTCACAAATCCATTTAATCACTTCTTATCAAGGTTTTCTAGGATTGCTCAGTTAGTGCTGTGGCACTGATGGAATGAGTGATGAAAAGTAAACAGAGTGGATTGTCCCTTTCAGGTCCCCTGCCTCTAGCTTCATTGAGGAACCTTTATTTCCATCTGGAGATCAACATTTCTCTTATTCATTCAATAAATGAACACAAAACTTTCCGTTGCTGTGTTCCATGCAGGCTTTATATGTGCAAGGAATGTTAAGATCAATTACACATGGACCTTGGCCACCAGGAGCACATGGGTCAGTGGGGGATATTGATAAACCAGTGACTACACAGGTTAAGTGTTGTTCAGGCCACAGTGGATGCCATGGAAACACACAGGTGCAATATGAGCTTGGCCTCTGGAGAGCTCTGGGGAGTGAAAGAAGGATTCCCTCAGGAAGTGACAGCTGTGTATAGAAATGAATCTAGGAGGAACAGTGGGGCTGCACCAGAGAAAGAAACTGAATAGGTTTTGCCTTGCATATGCTAGTCAGCTTTCTGCTACTATAAAAAAATAGCAAAGATAATTAGCTTATTCAGAGCTAAAAGTTTGTCTTATAGCTTTACACATCTCAGACTTTTATCACTGGCCTTGTTGTTTGGGCTGTTGGCCACACATCATGGCTGAAGTATAAAATGGAGCTGAACTGTTCACCTCCTTGCCCAGAAGTGAAATGCAGAAGGATGCAATGTGGTCCCTCAGCTCCTCCGAGGTGTGTCCCATGGCCTAAGGGTCTTCCTGTAGGAACACCTCTTAGATTCCCTGCTACCACCCAGTAGCACCAGGCTGGAGACAAGGCCCTTAGCTGGTCACTGGGATCATTCAGATCCAAATGATTTCCAAAGTGTACATGGGCTGGTAGGAGCAAGAACATGGGAAAGTACAAAAGGATCTGGTTCTTTTGTGTCCAAATATACAGTTAGTGTTATTCCTAAACATTATGTTTCAGAATAAAGAGCATTGTCTTGCATTGAGGTCTTTATTTAAAAGTCTTGATGTTGAGAAAACCCCACCGCTGGGAGCTGAGCCTGCGAACCCGGCGCGGGTAAGCCCCTGCGCCCCTCTGCCCCGCCTCTGCGTTCCCGCGACTAACTTCCTGTTCCAGCCCAGCCCAAACCGCACCGCTGGGAGCTAAGCCCACACACTGGCTGGGTCAGGATCCTTGGCCTGCGTTCCCTTTCCCCGCCCAGCCCCCCCCCCTTTTTTTTTTTTTTTTT